>MKEJ01015042.1:0-12773 GCA_001753735.1 Embelia ribes
ACCAGGTTTTCTCAAATTAGCAACCCGAACAACTCGAACAATTGATAAACGACATTTACTCGAACGTTCAAGATCCCCAAGAACATTTTCTCCTTGTGATGGTAAGTATAGACATACAACTATATATTTTTTTAGATTCTTTTTTGGCTTTTTTGCCTTTTTTTGGTTTTTAAGTTTAGTAGCATTTGGTGGCATAGATTTTTAGCTTAAGTTGCTCTTGTTCTTTTGGTTTGAAGAATCTTTAAGCTAGAACTTTATAAATGAAATCTAATGGTTTTCCGGTGTTGTGGTGCAACCAACCGGTCATTACTGGTGTACGAATGGTGGATTCCATCTGAATCCTCCTTTTCCTACTCCTCCTCTTCCTCCTCTTATATTTGCTCTACCTGCGAGGTAAATTACTAATGCTTCTAAATATGAAGTTTTCTTTAATTTTATCATTTTTATTTTTGTCTTTCCATGGCCGTGTAACTAAATACTAATTAATGCCAATGGAGTCATGTTTAGTCAATCGAAGCGCTAGTTTCACATGCAGATATTTTGTATTACCTTGTGTCTTTGCAGGCAAATGCGCCGTTTTAGTCGTGCCACAGATTGTAAGATTCTTTTTTTCTTTCTTTCTTGTTTTTGCGCTAGTTCAAAAATGGACATGTGAAAAACTAATTAAGACGAGAAACTAATTACTCAAAATGGACATGTGAAAAACAAAATTTCCTGGGCCAAATCTTTACAATTTTACGAGTTACGTGATGGTGAAATGTTCTCATATAACCATGAGTACTGGTGATTTAATTTTAAATCAAATTCTATAAGTCCATCGGTAATTCTGGACTGCTTCAATAGAAAAATCAAATTTATGTTTGAAATAATTAAAGACTCCATGCTTTGGTCCATCTACTATGGTTGCTAGTATAATTACCTAGCAGCAACGGGTGTAGATAAGACGTGTTTAAATTCAAGTTAAAGTATTTTTAGTGCAAATTCTAAAAAAAAAAATATTTTTAGTGATCTTGTACGAGTCAAGATATGTCTCGGTTCATTTACAACTCTTGTCACCCTCTTGTTAAAAGCTGCTTAATTTTACATGTAGTGCAATGAAACGAGGGGAATATGAAATCTAACTCTATATTTAAATAATTTTATGGGGGAGGTAAAACATACACCACAAATTTAAAATCTAAATATCAAAATAATAAAACTGTCCCAACACTAGATTCTATTTAATTTATGTGGCTCACAATTTGCCTCCTTATAGAGACGTGTAAATATATAATTTGGCAACCCTTCTCCCTAAACGAGAGAATTAACAAGGACATAATGATAATCACTTTGTTACATGCCATCAATATTACAGATGTAAATTATCTTCTACTTTAATAATGTTTCTATTTATGGAGGGGGGGCGGGGGAATATGACCCACTTTTGTGAAAAAAGTTATCAACCAAAAGAAAACTTTTTAAATACAACAAATTTGGGAGATGTGTATTAATTTGGGAATGACAGTACAATTTTAATAACATTCAATTTTGATATTCTTTAAATATATAAAATATATTCATTGAACGCAGAATGATAATATATCACATGATTTAACCTTGGCAAGTGATTATGTGCAATAATTACGATTTGTTTATTATCCAGCCCACTAATGACATACTACTTTTTAGGCTTGTACAAGGTATTAAAACTATACTCAATTAAAGGTGTTTATTGCTGCTTTACATATACAAATTAAAGAGACTATCTTGAAATTTACGTGACAAATTAACAACAATTGTTATATGTATACTGTTAGTGCTGTTGTAATTAAATAATAATTTTTAAATATAATAAAAATAATAATAAATTAAAAATAACATAAAATTATTTAATTAACAAAAAATTAAATTACAATTACAATAATTTAGAATTTAAAAAATAAAATAAAGTCACATCATTGAAATAAATTTATCGATATAAATTTGGAATGAATTCCAGGCGAAATCATTAAAAGTTCACATTTCCTTAAACTTAATTTGCTAGTTACCGACCTACTTTTGACTGCTACCGGCAATAACTTCTCAAACTACAATATCTGCTCGTTACCTCTCGAAGGAAACTGCACTCGAGGTATTTGGTCGAGGCTTTGATGGTGGGATAATCTATTTCTAAATGATTGTGTATGTTTGTGTATTGCTGTGAAACATAGATAGATTTTTTATATGTTAAAAAATACTATGGAACAACCTATTTATTTATATAAAAAAAAAAGAGTTGTCCCAACATATAGAGCTATTTGGTATCATTATATTTAGTCGGAATATTCATTACAACTCTACGAAACTAAGTCAATTTTTTTGCACAAACATTTGTCAATCAAATTGGAAATGAGAGCATGCAAATAGTCAAAAGATTTCAAAATATATAAATATCTATTTATTATTATTATTATTATTTTTTTATTTTGTGGAAAAATAAATATGTGGATGGCGTGTCACTTCCAGTCAATGTTTTCGGTTTCTTCTCGTCACAAGAAAAGGTGCTAAAAAAGAAGAAAAACCAACAGCACACAAAAAGAGATTTTTTTGGTTTATATAAAAATAAATCGGAAAAAAAAAAAAAACCAAAAACAAAAAAAACGAAACAGAACGCATGAAATGACAAGAAAAAAGGATTAATTTTTGTTGTTGTTAAAATTAGAATATACTATTATATATATTATATATATATATATATTTATACATGTATATAAAATCATCACCCCGTGTTTCCGATCGTTCAGAGCCATCAGATACCTATAGATACATACATAGATACAAACGAAATCGGAAGATGGCGATGAAGATAATTACAGGTACCACTTGATATTCATGTATTTGTATATATATGTATATATTCATATATGATTATATATATCTATGTACATATATAGTGCTCGTGTTCCGATTCATGGTAATCAATCAATTTAATCGATTATTTAGCATGGATTTTTGTAAGACTGAATTTAGGGTTATGAGCAAACATACATGCATATATATATATATATATGAATATATTATATACACCGTTTATACTCACTTGAAGATCTGATTGTAGATTATTATCGATTTTTGATGGTTTGCTTCAATTTAACTGAGAATTTGTGTTTTATTAGCTGATTGTTTTACTAATACTCGATTTTTTATTTTAATATTTTTTACGTGGGAGAATAATTGTGTATCTTTTGTGTTCTGATCTTAATTAGGGCAATTTGGGGCTGGGTGGCGAAGATGAGGAGTTTGCTTTATTTAGAATTGATTGATTCTGCTCCCGAAGTGATTTGATGAAGAATTTTCGGGGGAAATTGTATTCTTAGGTGTTGGGTTTGTATCTTTATACAGGGTGTGTTTGAAATTTCAATTTGGAGGAAGTTTGTTTATGTTCCCTATATGTATTGCAGTTTAAATAAGGTTTTAGCGTGCATTTTAAGAGCCGGATTTATCGGTGATGGTAATTTCATTGCTTTCGTATAGATAAGAGTGTGTGTTTAAGCGAATTTAGAAGGATAGGTTTCATTCCTTGATTGGGGATTGATCTCATAGCATTTCCTTTGTGCTGTTATGAAGAATTCAGGGTATATTAATTTCTGAGCTATTCCAGAGTTCAGGGAAAGTTTTTCCTTCTAGGTGGGGGAACATTTTAGTTGAGCAACAGTTTTATTCCTTATTCCCAATTCTAATTGTGCTAGGATTTGGTCAAAGTTGTTTCCAAATGAGACAATAACAATGAATAGGACAAGCGAGTTGTCGGTAAATGGACCATCAAGACAAGCCGTTCCCTGATCTACTGGGCTCGTTCAAGTCGTGGATCCCTTGGCGGTCGGAGCCGACTAATGTGTCTAGGGATTTTTGGATGCCCGACGAGAGTTGTAGGGTTTGCTACGAGTGCGATTCCCAGTTCACACTATTTAACCGCAGACACCACTGCAGACATTGCGGCTTGGTTTTCTGTGCCAAGTGTACATCAAATTGGGTCCCTATACCATTTGGCGAGCAGAGAGCTTCACAGGAGGAGTGGGAAAAAATTAGGGTTTGCAATTTTTGTTTTAAGCAATGGGAACAAGGGTTAGCTGCCGTGCCTAATGGGGTCCAGGTTGCCAACCTTGATCTCAGTTCTTCCCCGTCGGAGACTAGCGTTATCAGCAGCAAATCCAGTGGCACCGTCGATAGTAGCTGTCTTACTTTTGTTTCGTTGCCAAATTCTGCTGGATCCTCTCAACAAAATCACCCTTCCGTTGTTAGTCCTACTCAATTAGCAGTGATGGAAATGAATACGGATATGGAACATGTAATAGCATCAGAAAGCGCAAAAGATCAAATAAGGAATCAATCTTCTGATCGATTTGAGTTCCGCTTGAACAGGTACTTTTCCATTTCTTTCTTGTTCAGTTTCTTCTTGAGGATCTCCAGCTAAAATGCCATTGTATGGAGGTTTACAGATAGGTAACCAAACAAGTACAATTTGGAAATGCCAATTTCTTGCCATGTTAAAGTCAGCAATGCATAAGTAAAAACTTTGCTATTGTTAACTCTAAAGAACTAATATTTGTAAGTATGTGCTAAGTGAAAAGGGTAAGGAAATGGTGGCGGACTGAATAAATATTAAGCGTATATAAAGAGTGCACATACCCTTTGCATCCTATGTTCGTGGTAATTTTGTAATGTTATGGTGTGTGCTTTTAAGTTTGAATCTGAAGGATGTAAAGACCATTATGAAGAGATTTTCTCTGTTATAGATTAGGAAACTAATTACAACATTTTCCCTTTCTGAAGAAGCCTATACCATTGCAGTTTATATCGTTAGGTCAAGTAATCCCATTATCTTTATGGCCTTCAAAGTCCTAAAGTGGAAGATTTCAAGATTAAATAAAGAGTGTAAGTAGATTAATGAATCCCTGAAAACCTTGATACTAATGTATGAGGAAGAAAAGAAAGAATCAAAGATGGATATTGTATTGGCTTTCTGCAAACGCATTAATAATTGTTTCTTGTTCCTTGTGCCTTGTTTAATGTGTTTGCTCCTTTTCCATAATCTTTGTGGACAGGATTATTTGTAAAAGATCATGAAATTAGCTTTAACATATTTGCCATCTACCACAATCTACTGAATTTTTATGATTAATTTCTGCATACTATGGCATTAGGACTGATGATGATAATGATGAATATGGGGTTTATGGAGTGGATTCCAAGGGAACACATTATCCGCAAGCCAATGGCTACTACAGGCAGTTTGAGTGTGATGGTGTTGGCAACGAATATAGATCACGTAAAGTGCATCCTAATGGAGAAATAAATGGGACTAGAAGTGATAGTGACTCTTTATTACCTGACAATAACTTCCATTCTGGGGCTTCAGATGTCAGTCAATTGCTTGTCAAAAAAGAAGACGAGCATTATATTGCCGAAGAATGTGAAGCACCTTCATCTATGTTTGCAACAGATACTGTTGAGCCCGTGGATTTTGACAACAATGGACTTCTATGGCTTCCCCCAGAACCTGAAGACGAAGAAGATGAAAAGGAAGATTTTCCTTTTGATGATGATGAGGAGGGAGATGTTTCTGGAGAATGGGGGTATCTTCGCTCTTCTAGTAGTTTTGGAAGCGGGGAGCAAAGAAATAGAGATAGGTCAAACGAGGAACACAGGAAGGCAATGAAGAATGTGGTTGATGGGCACTTTAGGGCTTTGGTGGCTCAACTGTTGCAGGTTGAGAACATTTCTTTGGGGGAGGAGGATGACAAAGAAAGTTGGTTGGAAATAATTACATGGTTGTCCTGGGAGGCAGCTACATTGTTGAAGCCAGATACTAGCAAAGGTGGGGGAATGGATCCAGGTGGGTATGTGAAGATTAAATGCATAGCTTCTGGACGACGTTCTGAGAGGTAAAACTACTGAAATTTCATCTGTCTTCTTACCATCATGATGTTCATACCGCTTCTCGCATTCAGACCATGCACCAGGCCTGTAACTTACTTCTGAATGGTGTAAAGTTGATCTCCCAAAATGGGTTATTCTTTTACCATAACTGTAAGTCTTCTACAAGTCGCATGCCAATTGTACGGCTGTTATTTATTTTTATGCAATTCAGAAACATTTATTTTCCAGTATCCGTGGTTTTCTTGTTCTTTTCCTCCTCACTTTGTCTTCTCTCTTTCTTTTTATCTTTTTATCCTTATCCACATTTTCTCTCTTCCTATATTCGGTTTACTGGTTCTAAATCGGGAATATCATAATAGATAGGATTTGCTACAGACATGATATGGAATAAACACTAATAAGGGAAGTAGAAGAGGACTTTGCACCAATCACACTAGGAACAGAGGAGAGTATGAAATCCTGTCATTTAGAATTCTGGAACACAAATATCCTCTTTTAATCCTGGTAGTGTATCTGTCCTTTTACTTGAATTCACATTCTTATGAGTTTCCTAGTTGTTTTAGAACTTTAACCCATTGACCTTATTTGAAGTCAATGAATATTTTAATGCTTAACTTGAATTATTTGATTATATGCTTTGTTATCCATGTTCTGGTGGGATCTGATATTTTCCCCTGGTATACTGGTAAGCTAGGAATTTTTATTCTCTGTCTCATACTTGATGTTTTCCTCTTGAGTTTCTGATGTTTTCTTTTTGAGTTGATTCTGATGTTTTCGCTACCCTTTTCTTTCTCTTTTCTTCACCACTTCTCAGTATGGTTATCAAGGGTGTTGTTTGCAAGAAAAATGTGGCTCATCGTCGGATGACGTCAAGAATAGAGAAACCTCGTTTATTGATTCTGGGAGGGGCACTTGAATACCAAAGGGTTTCCAACCTTCTATCAAGTTTTGATACTCTCTTGCAACAGGTTGCATCACCTACCCTTTCTTATGTAATAATAGTTGGATAGATATGCCTCCAACTTATTTTTGGACATGTCTAGATTAGTTTTTTGCTATTTTCAGTTCTTGTCAGAAGTTATTTTTTGGTTGAGTTTGTTTACCAACTGCGGCCGGATTAAAATCTATCCACCAGACTCAACTCCTTTCTAATTTATTTACAGTCCCAGCTAGTTCATAGAACTCACCGTTGGTTGTGGCAAGTTTATTAAAACAAGCTGGGTTTGGTAAATAGTTTGAAAATAAGCTATGTTTAGTAAAAAGTTATAAAAAAAAACTTATTTTTCTCTTAAACTCTTTTTAGGTTCTTGGTTCATATGGGTTGGATATTTTAATCTAGGAAATGGATCATCTAAGGATGGCTGTTGCGAAGATAGATGCACACCAGCCAGATGTCCTTTTGGTGGAGAAATCAGTTTCCCGGTTCGCGCAGGAGTATCTGCTTGAAAAAGATATATCACTAGTTCTTAATATCAAGAGACCACTTTTGGAGCGCATAGCCCGCTGCACAGGTGCCAAAATTGTACCGTCCATTGATAATCTCTCATCGCAGAAGTTAGGTTATTGCGAAATGTTTCATGTCGAGAGGATTCGAGAAGAGCATGGCTCTGCTGGACAAGCTGGGAAAAAGTCAGTGAAGACATTGATGTATTTTGAAGGTTGCCCAAAACCTCTTGGATGTACTGTAAGTGCTGGATGGCTACACTACACACGAGATGTTTTATTAAACGGAATAGATTTGTTGTTCACTTGCTTTAATATAATTTGTTAGCAGAGTATACTGTCTGCAAAATCACATCAGATGTGCTTCTCTTGATCAAGATTTATTGTTTTGAGAAGCTTTTATTATTTTTTGTTTCAGATTTTGCTCAAAGGTTCTAGTGCGGATGAGTTGAAGAAAGTGAAGCATGTAATTCAATATGGAGTATTTGCAGCCTATCACTTGGCTCTAGAAACATCTTTTCTTGCAGATGAAGGAGCCTCTCTGCCGGAACTACCATTGAACTCTCCTCTCACGGTGGCACTTCCTGATAAACCATCAAGTATTGACAGGTCAATATCAACCATACCTGGTTTCACCTTCCCTGCCAATGAGGAAATGAAGAGACCTCCACCTGTCACCGAACCTTCAAGGTCAAATAGGGTTCCCATACCAGATCTTGTCTCTTCGATTCCTAGTGATTCCCTTCAACAAATAAATGCTCCTATATCACCGCTGGGCCCTTTGAACTTTCAGAATATAGAACCATCTCCAAACTTTGTCGATTCCACCTCTTCTTTCCCATTTTTTGCTTCTCCAAGGAACCTTGCAACAGATTCTTGCCCTAGTGAGTCCTCTTCCTACCATTCATGTTTAGAGAAAACTTATGCCGAAATTAAGGGGCGACATGTGAATGGTGACCAACTCATTGGTAACGAATTTATGAATTCCAAGATTGGGGGAGAAGATCTTCCTGGCAGTGTACGAAATAACTACTCTGCACCGAGTCTAAGTCCTCTCGGCAACTTAGAGGCTCCAGCAATACAGCAAGATGCAAACCATTCAGTGGAACCATCTTTATCTGGAGAGGAGTTTCCTCCTTCTCCATCTGATCATCAGAGCATTTTAGTTTCCTTGTCATCCAGGTGTGTGTGGAAGGGAACAGTATGTGAAAGATCACATCTCTTCCGTATAAAGTATTATGGAAACTTTGATAAACCTTTAGGGCGCTTCTTACGAGACCACCTATTTGATCAGGTAACCCTTTTTCCCCTTTCTTTCACAGTAGAGTCATGCATATTCTGTTTCAGTTGTTTCTACTCAAAAACCAAATGGTTAAATTTTGATATATGAGTGTTTGACATTTATCTCAGAGTTCCCGTTGCCGTTCATGTGACATGTCATCAGAAGCTCATGTTCAATGTTATACACATCGCCAAGGTACTCTGACGATTTCTGTGAAGAAGTTGCTGGATTTTCCCTTGCCTGGTGAAAAGGACGGAAAGATCTGGATGTGGCACAGATGCCTGAAGTGCCCAAGGATTAATGGTTTTCCACCCGCAACTCGAAGAATCGTAATGTCTGATGCTGCTTGGGGCTTGTCTTTTGGAAAGTTTCTGGAGCTCAGCTTTTCAAACCATGCAGCTGCTAGTCGAGTGGCAAGCTGCGGCCATTCTCTACATAGAGATTGTCTTCGGTTCTATGGGTATCTTCCCTTAGTCAATTTCCATATATGCCATGAATATGTATTATTCTGCCATATAAACAATGGTAACCACTTCATTACAGTGGTATTAAACAAATTTTGAATTTCAACTTGGGTTCAGCTGATAAATAGTGGAAAACAGAATTTAAAAGAGTTCTTATGTGCCTTGATGAATAATACCAATGTGTCTAATCATGTTTTGCTTGCAGCTGTAAATTTACTAGAGTTTCTTAATTTTCTTATTACAATGCACATGTAGATTTGGAAAGATGGTGGCTTGCTTTCGTTATGCATCAATTGATGTTCATTCAGTCTACCTTCCACCTCGCCAACTTGATTTCAACTATGAGAATCAGGACTGGATACAAAAGGAGATGAATGAGGTCTGACATCGGTTTTCTTTGCATAAATGAGATTTTGTTTATCTCTGTTAGATTAACATTTAAATTAAGCAGGTAGTTGATCGAGCTGAGCTGCTATTTGCGGAAGTACTCAATGCTTTGAGTCAGATGGTAGAGAAAAGATGTGGTACAGGATCCCTTAACAATAGCATGAAAGTACCTGAAGCAAGACGCCGGATAGCAGAACTGGAAGCCATGCTACAAAAGGAGAAGACAGAATTTGAGGTGTGACTCTGTGCCAAGTGTACATGGGTGCTTATCTTTTGTTCTTTTTGAGTTATAACTGTTCTTGGTCCTGGAAGCTGTATTCTTGAAGGTGTCATGTACCCCCATGTTAGAATTAGGCAACTGCCTAACAATCTCTCAATATATTGAATGTTTAAGTAAATCTAAAAATTTAAATTTGTCCCTCCAGAGTCAATTATTGTTTGATTGGGTAACTAGGAAGATACTGACTGTCGAGGATTTAAATCAGATACATGTGGCATAAGGAATAAATTGGTTACATATATTTTGTTGGGGATCTAATTTTAAATCCTTTTTCACTGCTTTGTTCATGGTCTGGTTTCTGACGGACTTCTTGACCTCGATGTAGGAATCACTGCAGAAGATTTTGAGCAGAGGGGCGAAAAAGGGTCAACCTGCTATTGATATATTTGAGATTAATCGATTAAGAAGACAGCTAGTTATTCAAGCTTATGTGTGGGACCAACTTTTGATCTTTGCATCCACTTCAGATAGCACAAAGATTCAGGATGATCAAAGTAGCACTAATTCTGAACTCATAGAGAAGTCCTTATGTGTTAATGACCACCCTATGGATGGTGGTAGTATGCCTAGTAAATCAGGCCGGGGCCTCAGTGTTTCTGATTCGTTACCCGAAGAATTCAAACTTACTGAAGATAATCAGCTGGGCGGAGGTGGTTATCAAGGCATACCGGACCCAAGTCATCAGAAAGGAAACCAGCTTTATCCATCTGTTAGTATGCACTCAGGTGTTGCTTCTGGGCATCCAGAGGCCACCACTGCTCACCGTAGGACCCGATCTGATGGCCAGTTCGCTAACATGTTGAATCTGTCAGATACTTTAGATGCAGCATGGACCGGAGAAAGTCATCCAGGACTTGGAGTTTCTATAACTGATTCTCTTGTGGAATCCTCTGCTGATGTAGCTGAGGACAAAAAGGTTCAATTGGAACACCCTGGGGATGACCAGAGTGGCCATTTGTCCACCAGTGGCTCTGATAGTGTGGAATATCCTTCAAGCTGTGTAGGGGTGCCCTCTGTAAAATTTTATCTGTCATTTAACAAAAATTCTCAGGGGATTGCTCAGAAGCTTGATATTATGTTTGGAGAGTATTCTCCTGTCTATGTTTCTTCATTTTGGGAGTTGGAACTTCAAGGCGGGGCTGGGTTGTTTCTGAATGCCGGTGTTAATAACACTGCTATTCCAGTTTATGACGATGAACCTACAAGCATAATAGCTTATGCACTGGTTTCACAAGATTATCTTGAACAAATGTCTGATGATTTGGAAAAGGTAAAAGATAACGGGGAGTCCTCTGTTCTATTGCCGTCCCTAGATTCAGGGAGTTTCCAATCCATTCATTCTTCTGATGAGATGGCCTTGGATTCTTATAGAAGTTTTGGGTCTACAGATGATAGCAGCTTATCCATGTCTGGATCCCGTGGCTCCTTTGCTTTGGATCCACTATCGTACACCAAGGCTTTGCATGTGAGAGTTTCTTTCACTGATAACGGTCCTCTGGGTAAGGCGAAATATACTGTCACTTGTTACTATGCACAGCGGTTTGAAGCCTTGAGAAGGATATGTTGTCCTTCTGAAATGGATTTTGTGAGGTCTCTCAGTCGTTGCAAGAAGTGGGGAGCTCAGGGTGGCAAGAGTAATGTATTTTTTGCTAAAACTTTGGACGACCGATTTATAATCAAACAAGTTACAAAAACGGAGCTGGAATCGTTTATAAAGTTTGCTCCTGGATATTTCAAGTATCTATCAGAAGCAGTTGGCATGGGGAGCACGACTTGCCTTGCAAAGATTCTTGGTATCTATCAGGTAACTATTCGAAACCGAGTAATTACAATAATTTAACTTGATAAGCAAGATTCTTAGGCCATACTTTGTAAGGTAATCCTAGTTTGAGATCGGACATTTTCAGCCGTCTTTTATGTGGTTTTAATTTAAGGGTGGAAATATACTTGTATCGAAACATAAACTACAAAAGCTGTATGAACAATGTCTGGATGTTTCTTTCGAGCATGTAGTAATGAAGGGTATATTGAGTAAATAAATATATAGGCTAAATATTATTTAGTACACAAACCTTTCACCCGTTGACGATTTAGTATACCATCCTTTAAATTCTGCTAATTAGTACACTAACATGTGTTTAATTTTTCAATCGATGCACTTTGAACAGTTTCAGTCCAAAAAATGGATGGAAACCGTTTGTGTATCATCCATGTGCAAAAACTGAGACGTCACATAGGTATTAGTCTTTTTACCTCCTGTGCATGTTAACATCTCATCCACACTTTTGTTTGGCCCTTCTAATTTGAATTCTTACACTTTCAATCCCACAATTTGAATATGATAATTTGTATTTAACCGCTTTAGTTTTAATTGTTATGCTTTTGGTCTCATATTTTATGAATTTAATTTTATTTGGTCTTTATTAAAGATAAATGAAAAAAATACATGGATTGAAATTTAAAACAAAAGTACAATTTAACTAAGGATATATATAATAAGATATTCTTTCTTACTCATAAAAATGTATAACATTAAAATAAAAAATTAATTTAACTAATGATATATATAAGTAAAATATCTTTTCTTACTCACAAAAAATAAGCACAACATCTAAAATATGTACAATAAAAACATAGGAAAAATAATTTCTTACTCATTAAAATATATAATATTAAATACAGAACCTTAAAAAAATAAAATTTAATCAAGAATATATATAATTAATTTTTTTACACCTAAAAATTATATAATATTGGGTTTAAAAACAAAAAATAAATTTAACTAAGGATATATATAATAATATATATATATATGTAATTTTTTTGTCAATAAAAAACATTGAGAGATATGAAAAATTATAATAGTTCATAAAAATTTTGATTAAAGATTTAATTAATAAAAAACTCAATAAACCAAAAAAACTCAAATATAAAATTCACCCATCAACACCAATTATCAAAATCTTAACTTTTATATATGAATATATATTTATATACATGTGTGTGTGTGTGTTGTGTG
>MKEJ01015046.1:0-17622 GCA_001753735.1 Embelia ribes
TATAGGATAACTTTTCAAATATTCAAAATTAGGTCCATACTGTAGCCTACATAAATACGCTTGCGATGATAGAAAAAAGCAGATAAAAAAAATCAAATTTAAAGCAGATAAAAAAATCAGATTTAAAGCAAAGAAAACAAATATTTTATTTTTCTGTTAGATACATTGAGAGTCCATCATCTCATTAGGAGCAAAGTATTACGGATAATACAATAGAAAATCGAAGTCACAACGGTTCTTCTGAAATACATTCAGTTTGGATTTGGATATAACGAGATTCAGAAAACAAATCTTGTAATTACAGCTCCAACCTACATAGTAAAACGTAATTAATTTTTGATAATATACGTATATGCTATTAGCAGATTTTGAATATAAATTTTCTGCTACTTTCCAGCGATTATGATATATAGAGTGAAGTGTGGTCGTGTATAAGAGACGTTTATACTCTCGCTATTTTTTGAACTATAGATCCAACGTTCTCACGTTTCCATTTTTACTCTCGCTACCAATCCCACTCTGCAAATCAATTGTGCAGGGTCATTGTAAGTACGGATTATCAATTACAGGTGCCAAGCTATCCTATTACAATCATTATAATTAAAAGTTTAGTACCGAAACTTACAAATGTGTTAAGACATAACTGCATCTTGCTTAGACAAGAAACGAGAGAAAACACAGATACAAACACGGAATTAGACATAAGGTCATTTTGCACATGCCTTATAAAATCTTAAACAAGATTAGTAACACAATTGCACAAAATTTGTAATATATCAAAATTAAATAAGTTTTATCCCAAAAAAGAATAGGATTGGTTGTCGCAATCAAAAAGTTTAAAATCGTCATTTGAACCCGTGAATCGTATAATTGAGATTCATCTAAGAAAGGAAAGCTCAAGCTTAGTTCAAGTATCCTCATAAACTAATTTTGACAATTTCTACTGCTAATTTTCAGGTAATTTATCACTTATCATGTTTTTTTCAATCTCAATTCAGATAATACAACTTAATCAACCCTACGAATCCAATTAGTTTACATAAGTCATTTCCCCCTTCATAAATAATTATACGGTGTCATTGGACACATAATTTTAAATAAAGTGAAAATATATTTTAAAATTCAAAATACAGAACATATAACCAAATCTAAACTTAGTAAATTTTTTGTCTTATTCTAGTTATTAATAATTAGTAAAAAATAATAGTGACAAGTTATTAAAATTTTCTGTAATAATTAAAATGCACCATAATAAAAAATATACAATTATTTTTAGATGTTACAAAAATAAAATGTAACTATTAGTCTAGTCTCCCTCACCAAGTGGGCTCTAAAGAAAAGATTTTTCAAAGGACGGTATATATATATATATATATATATATATATCAAACAAAAAGCGTGAACAAAAATGGGGAAAAGGAACAACAAAGTGATTTTGGGGCAGGTTAATAATGATAGTACTGTAGACACATTTTTGAGGAAGATAAGTTTCTCGCTCTTGCGAGTGGATTATATTTTTAGTTACAAAAATAAAATTTTATAATAAAAATTTACAAAAATAATTTATATTATTACTACTTACCCATGCACATTTTTAAATAATAATGTCTTTACCCCATTTTTGATACATTACTTGTCGAAGTGAGCAAAGTATCTGCAATTCGATGACGTGGCATGGTTGTAGGACTGCAGATTTGGCAGGTTCACCTGTCCACTTTTTCACTGCTGTTTATCCAACGACGTCGCTTTCTATCACTAAAAATATAATACTCTATTTTTTCGGCTTGTCATTTTCCGTTTATTATTATTTTTTTCTATATGTAGTGTGCACCGCCGGCGTTAGACGGCGCGTGCCTTACCCGTTGTTTCTTCTCGCGGACCTGAACAATTTCATTCAACTTAATTTATAAGTAATTTACACTTTGCACCTACGAGTTTCAGAAATTACACTTTTTTGCTTGTAAGTTTTTGGGGACAAAAGATACACAAAATTACCAATATACACCTTCACTAGCACCCATTTTTATAATTTTTTTTGCTTATTAAAAAATTTGGAGTTATAAATATATATATATATATATATATATATGATTAACATATTTAATTTTACTTATGTGTTTTATGACATATGGCTTGCCCCAAGTCAGAATAAAAGAGAAAGATTATAGTAAATTGACGACTAGTTATAAAAAATAGTCACAGTATATAAATATATAAGTAAAATATTTCTTTAAAGATGAAAGTTTTTTTCTAAAATTATTCCAATTATTAGTTTCAAAGCAAATGAATAAGAGGAAAAATTAGAGGTAATATGGTCTTTCTACGTACAAATTTTATTGCCACTTGAGGGGAAAATGTAATTTAAGATACATGATAGGGTATTCTCAATATTAAGAAACCTCATGAGGCAAAGTGTAATTTATCCAAAGAAACAAAATTGGTAAATTGAATCCTTAACCTTCAAATAATTTAAAATTAGAGTTTGTAAATCTTGTTGTTGGATTATGTACGTTACTTATCATGTTGTTATTTTATATATAAATGTATATTAAAAATTTCTTTTACATGCTATAAATTTTATGATCATAACAAGAATAACGCTATATCTATCTCTACGAATTGGTGGCTATAATCATACAATTGATCTGTCGATAAATATGGAAATTATTATTTGGTGAAAATAGGTAACTTAGTGTTGTTGCGAACGTTTTATATACACGATTGTTAGCACCTACGCGATGAACGGTTAACACTCAAATGATTGTGTCTTCGCAATACTTTCTCTATGGCAATTTAGTACTTTATTACAGGGGAAAAAGTATATATTTTTTCATTGAATTGATAAATTATTTTATGGAACTACAACAAGAAAACTGTTGATACGATTATTCAAAAATTTACAACTCTTCTTTTAAAAAGATGGTACATAGCCGAGATACGAATCTAAATTCTTCTAGTGTAAAAGGAATGCAATTGACTTTTGAGAACACAAGTCGAAATCCTAACTAAGCTCTTCATATTCCGATTTGAACATTATAGGGGTGGGTTTCGATTTGTTAACTAACCGATAACTTTGGTTGACTCTTGTTTCCGCATAATTTTCTAAATATTGAGGCTTCTCTTGTTGTTCATCTAATTATCCATATATTGAATAGTTAACCAAAATTTCCCTGTAAGTTGTATTGATGATTGGAAAAAACATTAAAAGGAGGTTATGTAAAAACAATTAGCTAGATAGGACTATAGGTGATATACAACTTCAAACAAAGATCTATCCAACAAAGTTTGTCTCTCGATTTGGAGTTGGATAAGGAGAAAAATCAGTACAACTAAATTTGTATTATAATTTTCCCAGTGCATATATAGTGTTATATACACATTTGTATATTGATGTAGGTGGATATCGGTTGAGCAAACCTCGTAATATGACTAGGTTTCAGGACCCACAATGTTTGCTCATTAGTGGACTTGAGGGGGCTAATTTAAAGTATAATCCCTTAATTTCTCATGTGATGTTTGGTTGTGTCTTCATGATTCTAACATCTTCACACAAATAATTAGCCGATACATATACATACATACGCACTATAATATATATGGGCCAAAAGGAAGTGTGTAGAAACCATACCGAGCGCAAGTGATTTTTGTATTAAATAGAGTAACTTTAGCCATTAGCCTTGACACTACTCACTAGCACACACTTGCTAGTTTCCCCAATATTATATTCTAAATATCACACGAAATTCTCTTATTTATCATAAGGTACACAATTTGTAGGTAGTTAATTAATTCACATTGAAAGTAAACCCTAGGAGATTAGTTGAAGTAGATTAACAACCATACTTACAATTCATGAAGCAAAAAATACACACACATATATGTTTATATATCGACGAATTAGGGCACAAAATTCTCCATTGCGAAATTTGTAAGGGTCTTGTGTACGTGTTTTTACCCTTATTTATAAAAAGGTTATTTCCAACGAGACGAATATATAACCTACAAGTCGTAATAAAGAAGTGCATGACTTTAACTTATAGAAATTCAAATTAGCACTTTAAATACCACCAATGTCAATTTCGGCATAAACTAAATATGGAACAATTGAGCCAATTCACTCCTGCATTACATATATAGGCACATTTGCTCCCATAACAACAGTAAAATCATCAATTTTTTTCATAAAATTTACTAGTAAGTAAAAAAGATCAACTAATGTAAATTTTCCAAAGAGTAACGATTAAGTGACCCCATATGATGTGCAAAAAGTGAATGCTTTTGATGATTAGATGACTATTACTGGCGTGAGAATACAATAATTTGACTCCAAACATGTTTGTGCATAGAAAACAAAGCCGTGAGTGCCATCCAGGTGGGTGTGGACTATATGTAATACATATATATACATATACACAGTGTGTGCTATATGATCTTTGAGTGAACATTAAGCTTAAATTATGCTCTCATCTTTCTTTTTTTTTTTTTTTTGGCTGTTTTTTTCACATCTTTTCCTCACTTTTTAAGGCTGGCCATGAAAAAAGTCGGCAACCTTCGATTACCTTAGATTATGTTCCCAACTGCCTATGCCCCATATATAGTTTGTATACATATTTATACTTAGGGTGAATTACACTTATGCCCACTGGTTTCAACAAAAATTAAATTTGATTCCCATAGTTTCACTTGAGAAAGTAGTAACCCATGTTTTGAAAAAGTTACATATTTAGTCCCCAAATTTTGTTACGTTCGATCATTTCTATAGTTTTATTCTCACATTAAAAACACTAAAGTGTGCAAAGTAGAAAACACCACTTACGTAAATGATCGCAAGGAGACTAAACCACCTCTATATAAATCTTATATTAGTAACTTGATATGATTTTCATCGTTTGAAATGGTTTCACATCAATAATAGGACCAATCAATTTTTCGTTAAAAAAGTTAGACCATTAATGTTTCAATTGAAACAATGAGGACCAAATAGAATTTTGGTTGAAAGTATGTGCACCACGAGTGCAATGAATCTATATATGTATATATATATATTGCCAACGGGTCATGGATTATCTTTTGTGGTGGGACTATATGGGGAATATGACTCTGTCCCACGTAATCAACTGGACCACTAATTATGGATGGAATGGTGGAAGATTTTAATTTTAGACCATTGCTAAAAGTGCTTAATATCAGAGCATTAATGCATAATAGCGACACAAAAGTTATAAGATATAATCATGAGATGGCGACTAACGAACCAACAATAAGCAGGACGTACAAGCGGTGGCAATCCCTCCCTCCCTCCTATTAATTGGAACGGTACAATTTATTCTATTGGATTCCCCTAGCGATATTAAATTTTAAAAATAACTATTGCGGTTGTTATTAAAAAGGATTTTTTTTTCCAAACATGGATTCTAAAGCAAATTCAAATCCTCAAAAGTGCGTTTTTGCTCTCATATCCCGTGACTTGAGCTAAAACAAGCATCTACATACAGTCCGGTTTGCATAAGTTGGTTTAACTTACAACCATAGGATGAGGAGCGGATTGTTAAGAGCAAAAAATAGTGGCGAAACTCTTAACTTATGTGTGTAGGAAAGACCGGTAAAGTACACATTTAGTGAGATTTTTAAAATTATAGAACTTGTTAAAGTACTTTTAGCAGATTTATAGTTCGTACATGCGTATGTCCATTACATTGTCCTAGTTATCTTTTAATTTACATGAACCCTAAATTATCATGCTACTGTTTATGTTTTTATTGTTTAGTCGATGAGTTCAAACATGCATATGTTCGTTTAGATTTTTGACGTGACTAATGTAAGGGATAGTCAATATTGAGCCTTGAAAAAACAATATGGTAGTGATAGTGAATGTGGTGGTTACATAATTGGTGACACGTCTTAGTATAACATAATTGATTGATTAGGTAAAAAATATATATATATAATAGCTGTTGTAGATAACGAACACATTATTGGCGCACATTGCATTAGTCCACCCTCACGTATTTGCCATTTATTTAATTTATAGTCTTATATATATTTGCTTTTTGTAGAACGCTTGCACATGGCTTGCTCATCTATACAAGTGTTTGCTAGATCTAGATCTCTATTTAGCTCCTTTAATTCCAAGGACAATTATGATCATATGAACGAATTAAAATTCATCTTACTACATGCAACAATGGAATTAATTGTTGGATAGAATTTTTGTAAGACAATAAATTTTATATTGTGTTTTGGGAATGAGAAATTCCCCAACGATTCTGTATGTGTATAGTTACTAAAATGACATCACTTTATTTTAGTGCACTTTTTTTTGCATTTATTTTTTATGGAATAGGTATCCGTACACAAAATATGAGAGTGCTTAAGATACTAACTCACTATAGTTAGTCATTAAAACTAATCCAATACTGTTTTCAATTTATTTATATCAAAATCCATAGTTGAGATGGTCTCACCTCAAGTTCAGTATTATGCCAATAACGTCCAAATCTTGCTATTGTATGCGCAAAAGATGTAATTAATTTTTTTTAAATTAAATTATTTTGTTAAATAAACAAGCTGTACTTTCAAATATTTTTTTATTTTGTAACTCGTTCACGGAATGTGTAGACTGATTGTGTGTGGCAGGATGGAGTAATGCAGGCGAGCTATCACATTTGCGACTACAACTCTGGACGATGCATTAAGTTGCAGGAACAATCAATTGCTTCATGCATATTATCTGGGCAAATGATAAAGACATGCTATATGTTATGGATTGACATTTCTACTTCTTCAAGACATGGACTGTACGAGGTTCGGACATTTCAGGACCTTCTAGAATGTCATTGGACGGATTGGTTTTGGACTTTTCCATTGTAATCTTGTATATTCGTGTACTTTCTAGATATATACGGGATGTTTTAGAGTTATATAGAATGTCATGGAATATAATAGAAGTATATAGATAATTCGAAAAAATCCTATAATATTCTAGGAGTGTCCTAAAACATTATAGGAGAGTTTTGGACATAGAAAGGACTACAACCCTTTAGGTATAAATGAGGGAGCTATCTCATTTGTATCGTCCAACACAGTTATCTTATATTGTATATTCTTACTTTATCTCTGGTGATAAACGGATCGAGGAGGAGAATTGGGAGGGGTCACGATCTCCTCTGACCTCTGAAATTCTTCTAAAATATCTATAAAAAAATTTTAGAAAAATTATTTTGCCTTTAGATAGTTCATCTGAATTTTTAACTTTTTGTATAGCTCAAATGGATTCAGTTTTTTTTGTTCGTGAATCCTGAGTCCGCCACTGTCTTTGGACTTCTTAAAATTGTGTTAGTGTGTTTAACTTCCACTTTCTTTCTTATGAGTTGAACAAGTTAAAGACCAACTAACCGTCATATATATCAGTAATCATGAATATATTTAATGCAACGCATTTAAAATCGTGCTAGAGTCAATTCCGGTTGGAATTCATCATTGAGCGGGCATTTGTTAAAAAATTACAGGAATGGGTATACCTAAGAAGATAGGACAATTGTCATCAATTACAGTTTAAGGTCCAATTTAGGATTACTGTTCAATGATGTTTTTTTTATAAAGAAAAATTGTAGTTTGTATTATTTGGTGAATTCTAAATTACTTATCTTTTAAATTTTCCTTCTATTTTTTTAAGAGTGCTTTTAAAAGTAAATTTACAGGTACTTTCAAAAGTTGCTTATATTTTTTCTATCATTAATTACCCAAATAATTTTAATTATATTTATTACATTCTCTATACATGTTTGCTTTTGTTTTTTAACAATAAAAGTATCATTTTAACAAATATTACCCTACTTATTAAAGTAATTTTTAG
The DNA here is from genome assembly GCA_001753735.1 of Embelia ribes. Classification (NCBI taxonomy): domain Eukaryota; kingdom Viridiplantae; phylum Streptophyta; class Magnoliopsida; order Ericales; family Primulaceae; genus Embelia; species Embelia ribes. Next base: position 7,856 of record MKEJ01015046.1, read on the forward strand.
AATTTATTTAATATATACTGGGATTATACCCGTTTATATAATCAACTTTCAAAAACAATTTTAAAAGCAAATTTTAAAAATTATTGGCTCAATTTGGTCTCCCCCTTCTCTTTCCAACTAAGATTTGATCTTTCTTGTTTCCACCTTCGAACCTAAGCCGCCGTGGATTGGCGATCTTAGATACGGTCGGTTTCTTGCTACTTCCTCATCGACGTCTGTGGATGCTACTCATACTGTCAGTAAACGGTAAGGGGGTAGGGTGTGAGACTGCTATATATTTAAGCCAAATTTCCTTCACTTTTTTTTTTTTCCTCGATTTTTTTTTATTGGTGGGTTTTAGTAGACCAACATATTGCTTCGTTCGAATGAGTTTTTATCTGTTTGTACTCACACTGTACTAAAATATGAATTGATAGTTGTAAGATATATGGTGGAATCCACCTTTATTCTATTGGCCGACATAAATATTTTTGTGTCTGAATTTATTGTCATTATACGTTATTACTCAGTTAGGAGTTTCAGGGACCTAACTCTTTAGAATCGGATTTTTTTTTGTATTGTGCTGCATGTTTTCTCTTCTCAAGGTCGTAGGGATGAATCCTGATCACTGACCCTAACTAGGACCCATTGTAATTCATTCTGGATAGAACTGTAGCGTTGGTTAGATAGATGTCGTCTTGTACGTAATTGTATATTCTTTTTTTTTTTTGTAATTAATAAAATTGCAACTTAAAAAAAAAAATTAGTGTCCTGAATTTCGATTGAAAGACTTCGATTTGAGAGGCGAGAAGATTGGACATAATGGTCCCTATTATTGGCACAAAATTATCCTAAATGATGAAAATCATATAAATTAACCCATGCGTGTTTTTTCATTATAAATTAATCTCTTTGTAACTATGTTGAAATTGTGTCCCACTATAACATGCCATGGATATCGAAATTAGAAAATTTCCACGAAAGGGGTTTCTAAAATTTGGAGACCAAATCTGTCACCTTTCAAACTTTTGTGACTATTAATCTTTAATTGAACTTGCATGGACCAAATAGAATTGTTTTCAAAACTATGGGAATCATTGATGCAATTCATATTCTTTTATAATATATATTTTTTTCAGACATATTTCGAAGTTCAAGTGAAGCGCTGATGAAAAATAACATTGAAAATAACCACAGACAATACCATAGCTATAGGACTTATATATAAAATATCTAGCCACCATATGATAACTATTGGATTTATATATAAAATTTGAATTTTCTATTAAGGCTTTCTATGCACCCCCATCTGAAAAAAAATAATAATAATAAAAAAAAAAAATATATATATATATATATAATATTCGTACATAGAATAAAGGTCTCTGCTCTCAAAATGTGGGAAATTTGGGGTCACGGGGTGTTTTCCATTGCACTGTTTAAGAACTTTAGACTGTGAAACAATCACATGGACTTTAGCAGACTTGATCTAAATTAACTCTTATTTTTTGTTGCTTATTTTAATCACGGGTTTTTGTTTTTACACAATGTTTTTGCTTATTAATCATTTATGAATGTGAACATAATAGGACAAGTCCAATCCCAAATGTTTTATGTGGGGAAGAAGTTGCAGATGGACAGCATAAAATTGCATCATCAATGTTTGACGTGCAATTGAATATTCAGGATGACATAGTAACCCCCCTCCCTCTCTCTTATTTTTACGATTTCGGTATCGGTGGGCTTAAATGTTATATAAGTGCAATTCGGTATAGGTATGGAATTTAATTCTAACCACTCAAATAAATTAAATATTATTAGATTAACTTGATCACTTATTTTTTTTAGGTGTTTTAATATTACAATTCATCTCAGTTATTTTTAATCAAGTTTATTACAACTTATAACAATTATAAAACTTGTTAACTTACTCAATAAGTTTATTATTAAAATAATATAATTGTACAATTTTTTGATAAAAAAATTAAATAAAAGTACAATCCTAATCTACTTTTAAAATTTATTTTCTAGTGTTTTAATCCAATGATTGTGAGAGTTCCATATAAATGATTCAATTGCTCATATTTCTCGCATGTAGCCAACTATCTAAGGTGACCTTTGGACCCACATGTACCTAAATATTCCCCCTATTCTTTCTCTCTCGTGCATTTATGAATAGTTATAGTTTTTCTTTTACTTGAGTACATGCGTACATGAAATATACATATTTTTTTTAGCATAGAAAATGTTGATACGAAGCTTTTTTATGAGCAGTATGACATTTATTCACTTAAAAAGTACCGTGTCAAGTATTGGAACAATATATGGTAGGTTTTTCATTAATAATAGTTATATTATAATATAGTTAGTATTATTTTCATAGTCCCCAAATTTTTTAACAATTTACACAATTGGTCTATATTATTAACTCAAAGTCATTTTAAATGACAAAACTCATTTCAATTGACCAAAATGTGATTTATTCAGTGGTAATATTGTCTAGTTACGATGATCCTGATTGAAATTGTCTCACTTTTTGAGAACTTTCGGGTTTTCAATATGAGCTGGAAATACATAAAATGTCATATTTCTTAAAGTTTGGGACCTATTTTGCCATTTTTCAAAAATTAGGAACTATTTTCGCTGCAATTAAACTAAAAGTACCATACAGAATTTCTGTTGAAACTATAGAGACCATTAGTGTAATTGTGTGTGTGTTGACAAGGGAAAAAAGACAACAAAAGATCACAAGTCTGTGCACTTTTGAACTAATCATCTCCATTTAAGCTTGTGACCTTTGATGTCATGATTATCATTTTATCACTGAAAAAATCAAGTTTAAACAATGAAAAAAATAAATTGTTACTTATTAAAGCATACACATAATCGACCAAATTTTTTGATTGAATTTTTAATTACAAGTGGAAAAACTATATTGACAAGTTGGTGAAAGATATGGGATTTTTTGGCTTGGGGGTCATGTCCAATTATTTCTAAGTTAGCTTTAGGGTTTGAAATTTAGAGGGCCAAGAGGCATGAGTTATTCGGATCATAAATAACTTAAATTTTACATACATTTCTATAGAAATTTTAGGAGCCGGGGTCATGTTGTAGCAAAATATAGGCTAAAACGAAAATTAGAGGATAGAAAGTAAAGAACAAACAGAGATTTGTTGATTCCGTTTGTCAATATAACTATGTCTAGAGAGGCTATAAAGCCATTATTATTTTCACTATATGAGATAGAGTTACAAATTCACGACGATATGTATCCAGGGTCACACCCAATTTGATCTGCTGTAGTGGGAACTGGTATATAGTATTTTTAGGCTCCACGATCCCAACACATATCCCCTTCCCCTTGTTCGGCAATAGAGCTTGTGTATATCTGCGATATGGTTTGGCTATTTTGTGTTTTTGTATATGTTTAGCCTAGTATTTTGCTTCCATTAATGTATTTAGTGTGTTTTTGCTTAGTCGTGTTGCAATGTATTGAGCTTAAAAGTATCCGGGGTATGCACCTATTATCTCTAATTTTTTTTGTTTATAATAAATTTTTAACTTCAATATATATATATATATATTGAAAGAAGTAAATTGTACAACCAAACACATGAGCCATGACAGTGAATCTGTTGTGTGGATTTGTACTCACTTGCTAAAACTCCTTGTATGAATCCCTCAGAAAACCATTTTTTCACCATCTGATTGATATATTAATTGAATCTGAACAGGAAATAGATTTCAGAATTGCAACCAAACTTACTGCACTTGTAGGAAACTGGAACAGGGGTGAAAATTTTGTCAAAACAATAAAAAAAAGAAAAACTGTGCCGTGTAGAGTTGGCAAAATCTACAATTTACGTATTTAGGAACCTAAAACTATGCAATGTGTAGAGCGAAATTTTACAAACATTGGGTAGAACTTATCGCTCCTACAAGGAAAAGGATCCGGAGAAGATCATAACCCATTCGTATGACCTTGTGCTTATATATGACACTTTCGTGAAATACGTCTTAAATCCTGGAAATTAGATTTGGTTTAGGACAATGTGATGGTCATGTCGAATATTTTCACAACTATTAGTGGTTGCAGAGAATTGCTATCACAGAACTTTTTGTGCGCATTTAGATTTTTCTAGGCGAAGGAAGTCACAAATTGACTATAACTATCTCCCAGTAAATCCCAAAACAAGAGGTTGATGCAAGGCTTAATAGCTATAATTTGTTATTCAGCATGACTATATAGGTTGTAATATATATATAAAAAAAAATTGGAATAAAAAATAAGCTTTTCGACTTGAGGACTTGAAAAATGGAAGTTTTGGCCCTTGGGGACCAGAGTTGATCTTGATAAAAGGTCCAGCCAACACTGCGTTATAGTAAGTATGCACACTAGTAATCCTTGTAAAAGACAATGCAACAAAGAATAAATTTTTCACAGGTATTTAGTCTTTAAACCAACTTAATTAGAATTCTATTAGAACAATATTAGTTTCATGATTTTATTTTCTTTCTTCTTTTTTGTCTCTTGTTTCAGTTTCTGTAGAGACATCTAAGTTTGGAATAATTTTTCAAGGCTTGGTTGGGTAATCAGAAACATTCAAGAAGCGATTGATCCTTACGAGTTGTCAATTGACCACACAATAAAATGCAGAACAGTTAACTTTTAATGAGCTATTGCCTATTGGCATATGTCAAAATTTGCTACTAAGTTCAGGAACAAATGTGACGATCGAAAATATTTATCTTGCAGGTCGTTGTGGAAAATGGCATAGTCCAAGTCTCGTTTTCAAATCCTGGAGGTGCCATTCTTGGAATCCAATATAACGGAATTGAGAATTTGCTCGAACTTCACAATCCTGTACTAAATGGGGGGTAAGTATATTGCAATTGCTTGGTTGATATCTATTCATATATGCATACACATATCTATGCACACACATATCTATGCACAATTGGTGATTGCAGTCTAGAATCATGGAAAAAATGAAGTAAAACTAAACTAGGCGCCCTTAAATTTGATATCTTGTTCTTCGATGCACAGGTTTTGGGACTTGAATGGAGGTCAACCGGAAAACAAGGGAACGACAGGCAAATTCGATGTGTATGAATCTCTTTTTCTCTATTGTATATGTGTTTGTGTATGCGGACACGGATATGTTTGTGAATCTCTTGTTTGGTCGCAGCTTCAAGCTCATGCTTGTATGGCTTTTTGCTTAAAAACTGTTGTGCATTTGGCTGCTCAGTTTTTTTTGTTGTTCTAACATTAAAAAATTAAAATCTGTAAGTCGGTTGCATCTAATTTATTCCTTATTTTGTAAATAACTAGTTTTGTCACTTAAAATCTGCAACCAAACAAACCCTAAGAATCAACTTTTTCCTGAACTAAACAGGCTTATACACTCATCAAATTCTTTATAAAGGCCAAATATATTGAAGAACCTCTAAACTTTTAGAACATGAATTAGATTGAGCATTTAGCTCCCTGAAGAATTTGCTCTGTTGTTTCCAATTGCTCTTAGGAGTTTAGAGTTTATAATTAGTTAAATACTCTGCAGGCTTAATGGAACAAGTTTCGAAGTTGTAGCGGAAAACGAAGAGCTAGTAGAGCTCTCGTTCAAGAGACCGTGGAACAGCTCGCTCCCGGGTTATAATGCCCCTTTGAACATCGATAAAAGGTCCTTTCTATAACAATTCTGATAATAATGCAACCAATTTAATTAGAGACTATGATGGCAATGACCATTTTATTTTCAGGTTTATAATGCTTCGTGGATCCTCGGGATTTTACTCGTATGCCATATACGAACACTTGGAGGATATGCCTGCTTTCATCCTCTACGAAACCAGAATCGCTTTTATGCTCAAAATAGACAAGTACCAAAATTTATCCATTTCCAAATTTTATGTACTTTATAGTTTGTAAAGATGCAGAAAACAAGAAAAAAAGTCTCAGGAGAGGTGTATTCTGAGAGTGACTTTCTCATTTTTATTTTTTATGAGAAATGAGTGTATTTTGATCATTTAGGTTCCGATACATGGCGATAGCAGATAACAGGCAAAGATTTATGCCTTTACCCGAAGATCGCTTACGCCCTAGAGGTCAAACACTGGCTTATCCAGAAGCAGTACTACTTGTCAATCCTGTCGAACCGGAGTTCAAAGGAGAGGTACCTCACTAACCTTAAACAAATCTGTCACGTAACGATTTCCGAAGAATCCATAACCACGATTTAATAATATATTTAAAATAAAATAAATAAGATAAACCTTAGCACAAAACATGATCCTTCTACTAAGATAGAGTATCAGTCGACTCGCAGTTCAGAAATTTAGTAAAAGCAAATGAACATGTAAAAGTTGTAAAATTTTAGAAGTTAACATTGTATGTCGATTGACAATTGACAATTATAGTCAATACCTGCTGAAGTAATAAGTACTACAGTCCAACTTAAGTTTTAAGGTGAAATAGTATAACATGACCTAACATGGAATCAAAGCAGAAATCAAATCACACCGCGACTCTATTAAAAAAAAATAATGATTTGTACTTTTTAACTCAAAAATACACCACAAGTGAGGGGACGGGTTGCAGTAGTAAATACTAATATAATGCAGTTTAAGTATCCAAGGTGAGATGGTAGCACATGACACTGCAAGTTACATAAATTTTCGAGAAATCGAATAAGTATAAAAGCCATTATTTCTTCATTTGAAAGATAATCAGCAAATGAAACTTTCAATAGTCAATATCTTTTGATTTTTGATATTGTTGTGTATAGGTTGATGATAAATATCAGTATTCTTGTGAAAATAAAGATAACAAGGTCCATGGGTTTATAAGCATCGATCCACCGGTGGGGTTTTGGCAAATAACTCCGAGCAATGAGTTTAGGACTGGTGGGCCGATCAAACAAGACCTGACTTCTCATGTTAATCCAACTACCCTTGCTGTACGTGACTTCATCTTATTATTTTTATGCCTAAAAGATTTATGATTGTTAACGTTATAGAAATGCTCTTTCGTAGATGTTTGTAAGCGCTCATTACGGAGGAGAGGCTTTGGCAATCAAATACGAAGATGGTGAGAAATGGAAAAAAGTTTTTGGACCAGTTTTCATTTATCTTAATTCGGCATCCGACGGGCAAGATGCATTCTCACTCTGGGACGATGCCAAACAACAGGTCTGTATTCTGTAACCTGAAAGTTAAAAAAGAAAGAGCGAAAATTAAGTTTTTCTGGTCAAATTTTTGGGATTTTTTCTTTTTGATATTAATATTTCAGATGAAAGTCGAAACTGATAGTTGGCCTTACAATTTTCCGAGCTCAGAAGACTTCCTAAAGTCCGACGAAAGGGGTTTAGTATCCGGTAGATTGTTTGTTCAGGATATGTACGTTACTATAATAGCTTATACAATTTTTAAATTTTCTTAATTAATTCATTTCTAAAATATTTTCTTTGGAAATTCTTTAGTTACACGGATGAGGAACCGGTATCAGCAAATGGTGCCTATGTAGGACTAGCCGCACCCGGAAAACCTGGTTCCTGGCAAACAGAAAACAAGGTAATATTGACAAACTTGATCGAGTATCAAATTATTCAATTTAATACCCTTTGTATATAGTCAATTTATTTGATTTTTTTTTTTTTAAATTTTTTAATTTTATATCCTTTTTTATATTGTCAATTTTTTTTTTTTTTTTTTTTTTTTTTTTTTTGGTCAGGGCTATCAGTTTTGGACCACGGTAGACAAAGACGGCTGTTTTAGCATCACGAATATAGTATCAGGAAACTATATTCTTTATGCATGGGTGCCTGGTTATATTGGAGACTATTGTTCCGATGATTTTATCGTTATAACTCCAGGTCATCGTCTATCTAAAATTTGATTGAGCCCGGATACTTTTTTTCCCAAGGCTGTAATGATTTGGCTTTTTCGATTGTAGAACAGGTTGCAAAATTGATGTGGGTGACATTGTATATAAGCCTCCGAGAGATGGGCCGACTTTATGGGAGATAGGCATTCCTGATCGTACAGCAGCGGAGTTCTACATTCCAGATCCCAACCCTGGATACATAAACAAGCTGTATGTAGGCCATCCCGATAGGTTAGTTTTCGCAACAACTTAACTATTGTTTTTCGGGTAACTAAAACTATACTTAAGATGTGCAAAGTCTGTTAGGATACTCGAGCTTGTGACCACTCGAGCCGTTTGTGCGTAGGTTTAGGCAGTACGGACTATGGGAAAGATACACTGATCTATATCCTGAGGAAGATTTGGTCTACACGGTTGGGGTTAGCGATTACCGAAAAGATTGGTTCTTCGCACAGGTGGACAGGTACAGATCTTGCAAAATTGTTTTCATTTTGCTTTTGGAGGACAAATCGCTTTCTAACTTTCGTAACCTAAATAAGACCTCGTGATTATACTGGATAGCATTCGATATTCCAAATTGAATAAAATTAGTGCGGAAAAATCATCACTGGCTAACAAGAAATGTCGGTCACAGGAAAACCAAGAACGGTATATATCAGAGAACTACATGGAAAATCAAGTTTTCTATCGAAAAAGTTGTCGAGGATGGGATCTACAAGCTGCGTGTAGCACTCGCCTCTGCAACTCACTCAGCGCTAGAGGTACATATATAAAACTGAAACAAGCCACTTGAATCAAAATATCATGTTAGGATATGATATATTTCTCTAATCGTCAAATGGTCTCTCGCTATTTATAAAATAAGCCCAACTAAAAGTGTCTTGATTGAAATGTTCTGCTTTCGTAGTTACAACCCTGTTTTACATTTGAAAATCCAACGTCAAAACTTTCCTAATTTTGTAAATCTTGAATTTTCCGGTCGTATAACCTATTTGAATTGCATTTGAACAGATTCGGGTGAATAATCCGAAAGCAGTTTCTCCTATTTTTTCAAGTGGAGTGATCGGAGGTGATAACGCTGTTGCAAGACATGGGATTCATGGTCTATATTACTTGTATAGTGTCGATATATACAGCTCTCAACTTATAGAAGGCGAAAATATTTTGTATCTTGCACAAGTAAACAACACTTCGCCATTACACGGGTTTATGTACGACTACCTCCGATTAGAATATCCTTCGAATAATCTATAAATGAACAGAAAAAAAATGAACCACTTTGAAATTATATTTTCTATGTAGTAACTTATTGCGTTAATGAATTTATATCCAACTAGGTTTTTATTTCTTCACCAAAGAAATACTATATTTTCTCTGATATGTACATATGGGGGTCACGAATGCTTTAATTTCAACCATCTACTTTCCAATTGGGCTGGCACTAAATTTTATCTCTGCTCACTAACTAATTGAAATGATATCCATTGTTAGATGGAGGGGATGAGATTTTTATACTTTTATTATTAATTAGATGGATATCACGTGTGTTATACCTAATATTTTCCAATATGCTAATTGGTGAGTATATGTGTTACATGTATTTTAAGATAAGGTTTTATTTTAGAAAAATATTATTATTTCTTCGTACATAATAAAATGCATTATTTATTCACTTAGTTATCCCGATAATAATATTTTTTATTAAAATTTTGTATCAGTTACTTTTCTCGTGACTTTTTGGAAAAAAAATCGGATCTTAGTTACTCATTTGTTATTATAATTTAAATCATATTTTTAATTTTCCTCTAAATGATAAAGAAATCTTATTAAAATTTATGAAAACAACTATTGCACTTAAAATTTGAAAGTTTAAAAATTAAAATATTAAAAATATTTATCATAAAAA
>MKEJ01015051.1:0-21814 GCA_001753735.1 Embelia ribes
ACAATAATGGTGACTTTATGGCTGAAGTAACACCCCCTTGCATGACTATTAAAAAAGACTATTCTTCAGCCATTTTTTATTTTATTCAGAAAAATACATACTATTTTTACACACGGTCATATAGAAAATCAGAGAAGGTATCGCATCACAAAAGATTTGGCCAGACATTCAGATTGCAGTTTCCATAAGGGTATAGTGCAGGCGTTGTACCTTGGGGATCTATTGTCAATGCAGGCCAAAAGCAAGTCAGTGGCGGATAAATTGAGTTTAAGGGGACACGAACCTTTGTGGTCTTGTCTGAAATCTTGTATTACATTCAATTGAATGGTTGTAATTTGTTTTTTTCATTACAGTTATTTGTATTTCAAATTTATGTTGATGAAATAAAATTTTTATTTTTTCCAATTCATTACTGTTGTGAATTAAATTCAAAAATTATTATTTAATTATATCAGTGCCAACATACTGAATGTTGGGGCCTAAAAAAAAATTTAATTTAGTTTGGATTGGCTAGTATTCCCCAAGTGGAGAATGTTGAGTGGGGCCTAAAAAAATTTAAAGAGACATGAAAAAATTTGTACTAAAATATAACACATGTTACATGTAGTTGATATTAATTACATTAAAAGTTGAAGCATGCCAACTGATTTTACAATTCGCTTTTTTAAATTATTTTTCAAGATTAGGTTTTAAATGCGATTGTAATTCTCATGCTTGGCAAAATAATTCTAAAATTTATTTTTATAAGTAACGTGGTATTTGGTAAAATTATATATTTTTTTATCATGAAAACTAAATTTAAAGTATGTATAAATAATGTAGTGAATATAATTGATGTTATTCTTGTAATTAATTATAGAAAAAGCATAAATAACTTTTTACAACATTCATAATTCTACTTCTCAAAACACTCCTAGAAAAAGCTAAAGTTGAGTTCTAAAAACCGGTGCTTTAATATTACCAAATAACATGTGCTACAATTTTTCCAAGAAAAACAAAAGAAAAAGAAAAACAGAAAAAACACTTAAACAACAATCTCAAAATAGGCCTAAGCCAATCATGTAGTCAGCCCTGAACTTCAATCCAATCACCAAAATTTCCTCAACTAATTCTTCTTTCTTTAAATTTAATTCGTCGCCTAGAATATATGGAAAAATTTCATGAATTTTCGAGTAATTTTGTTATTCATCGTTTGTCAAGTCATGAAATTTCTATAGATTAATATACTGACGAAGAATCAAAACTAAAACTTTTAATGTGATAAGTAAAATAAAGCGTACTATACTTACAGAAATCGCAAATGATAATTTGTAACTGAAAATTGATACTGGGGAAACCTGCTTGAGAAAAGAACCCAAACATGTTTGGATGAAAATCTAGGGCAAATTTATGATATCATTACGTCTTATTAAATTCTATTTACCTGTCACATTTGCTTCTAACTTTTCTATGGACTAAGGACTCTCAGGACACAACACACTCAATCCTGTAATTGGAAGTCGAATATCTGCGGCATTCTAATGTACTTACAATCTATGCACAGAAATTTTATACTCTATGGAAAATTTATGTCATGAATAATTAGATAAAAATGAATGATTAGTCCCCTAATTTTATAGACATGATGGTGTCTATTTGTAAAAAATTGCAACATTATAAAAAATTATAACTTCTTATTTTGTAAGGGTGCAATTATTAATCAAAATTTACAAACTTGTCAAAAGTTGCAACCATTCATTCTTTTGGAACTTTTCGGGAAAAGTTACAATTTTTCAAGAGTCGCAAGATTTTGGTGTAAAGCAATATTTTCCCAAATGAGTGAGCTCCGCTTTGAAAACAAATTTCGTTTACAACGTTTAATGTTTGTGCTTATGAATGACTCATTTCGAAATTCTAATAATAGATTTTAATATCCACTCTGAAACTTTGAATAGCTACATGTACCCCGGTTTTTACATACCTAGCTTGGTTTCGGCCAAAAAGTAAGCCAAAATCTGAAATTTCTCAATAAATTTCAATAATTTTTTCGGAAGCTCTACTTTTAATTTCTTTTCTAATTCGAGGGTTACATTGCATTTCATCCCCTTATTATATAAAACATAGAGTAATGTTTGTGAATTTAAACACAAAGATATGCTGTGGATCAAAAAATAAAAAAGAAAAGAAAAGAAAAGAAAGGAGAAGTACAAATAATTAATTAGTTTGTCAATGAATTTCTTTATTCTCTTTAAATCTTACTTCAAATCAAAACTTTATTACCATACCAAATCTGAAAATTGTAGTTAAATCCTTTTTTTTTTGTCATTTAAGTTATTAGCATTTCTGCTTGAGAACCGAAGCCGGGGATTATTAATAAGCCAATGAGAAAAAGTAGAATATTCTTGCTTTTTGGACCCAACTAATTAAGCAAATTAATTTGAGACGGTAATTATTATAATAATAAAAAGGACACAGTTTTGGCACATATCAATATGCAATATTTTTGCTCATCAGGAAGTGCTTTTGTCGTCATGGAAATTTTTTTATTGATTATAAATCTTATACGTAACAATTGTGCTCAAAGTTTGTACCATACAATTTGTACGTATCTACAGATATATATACTATGGGAAATTTTATTGAGCTTAAATTTACCAAAGTTTGTAATATAGTATAAAGAAGGATTTAGTCAAATAACACGTCCCTGTATCCCAAAAAAATTACAACAGATGTTGATATATAATCCCGTGATGAATGCTAGAGTGATGGAAGATAGTGTTGGTATTTTTCGAAGAGAGGTTGCACTCTCCAATATTTATTGTTCAACAATAAAAATTAGAGAGCAATGCCTCTCTTTAAAAGAAAAAGAACATTATCTGCAGCTACTATAAAGTCGTTAGTTATCATACCAATTAAAAAATATTCAATGTTAGATTTATTAAAATTTAAAACAAGAATAACAAGATTATGCATAAATATAAAATTGACTAGGTGTGCAAATCTTGAAAATAGGTAGGAGTAATGGAATTAATTAGCAATAGATAGTAAGTGTCTGAACCCTATAATTTTAATAGTCTCCAAATTATAATTTGTAGAAATCAATTTATATCCATAATCGATCCTTCTCTTTTCTTGATCTCTATTAGTTCCCACATTAAAAAAGTTACACATTTTGCCTCGTCAAATTAGATACTTGTATCTATCCTTGAATCTAATTTAGCTTGTTTACTAAACGGCCATTAAATTTGAACTCTATCTGTTTCTTTGCATGTTAACCAAATAATAATTTCCAACCGAGTTTTCGAAGAAGAAATTACGAATTACTTGATCATTCCTTAAGTCCAAACAAAATGGACATGATTTTACAGGATGTAATCTTAAACAAGCTCTGAAATTAAGTCATTGGCTAATCTAGAAAATGTTCCAACAGATTATTTCAAAAGTTGAATTGACAAGATTGCATTAAACTCGAGAGGGTCAATCATACGTAAAGAAATATGTTATGAATAATGTGTACTTTTTCATATTTTTTGAACTCGTCCCTAATATATTTGAGATTTTTAAAATTTTTGAAAAGACTAGTGTCTGCCAATAATGAAAGTGAATACTATTTAAATAACCCATCAATAAATAGTTACTAGGCACTTAGAAATAGTTATGTTTCCAAAAGAATAGTTATGCTTCCAAAAGTAATTTGTGTATATTGTAATTATATATATATATATGTATATATATATTGTATAAATAGTGAGTATATGTCCCCATTAGAGATGATCATAAAAGTCTTAAGGGCGTTTATAGGCCCAATGTCTGCCACACAGTAAAAGTTCAAAGGGACTTTTACAATTTGTATTGTGATAAGTTCGAACTCATAACAACATTGAAGATAAGACTTTTGTGCGTATGCTTGATAGCTCCATGACTTTCTTTTTCAAATTTATTTAATTTCTTTTACACTGTCACTGTGACAGAATATCTACTGTTCTAACCTTTCAAACAAAAAAAAAAAAAAAAAATCTACTGCTCTACTTAAATCTTAACCACTCAATATAAAGGGTCCCACCAAATTGAATGGACAGCAATTCAACTCTTCCAAAAAAGTGGGCTTTCATGAAATTCAGATAATTAGTTAAATATGCAATCATTGTTTCATCAAATTCGTGTGGTACAGAGCTGGATTGTGAACGGAGCACCAGTGTGAGCAAGAGCAAGAACAAGAGCGTGAGCATAAAAATATTATAATTATAATTTAAAAAATTGTGAGAATAAAAATAGTAGTAAAAGTAAGAATTTGAAACAGAAATGACTCTTACACAGAAAGAATTTAAATATATACATATATATATATATATATATATATGTATGTACATATTCAATTATTAGGAAAAGTAGACATCACAGTAGTGATTTATTGAATTATGTCCATGAAGAAAATGGTGCTTCGTTAAGTTTGAACAATAGTTACAAAGTAAGATATACACGAGTTTGTTTTAGTTGCGTGCACTTCTAAATATATAAAAAAAAGTAGTTTTCTTATATTATAACTTTGATGCATACAGGCCGTCATTTTAAAACTATTAATTTTTTAGGTCAATAGAGCAAAAATAAATAATAAATAAATAATTTAAATTTAAAAATTGAAGGGCAAAATGCAAGTCAATATTTATGAAACTTGACCCAGGTTCCCATAACAAACAAATTGTCGCTCAAGTTATAATATTTAGCAGGATTAAGCGTTGGGATAATGCCTAGTGGTTGAAAACTACAGTTGTTGCTAGCAATATTACCAATTCAAACTGGTCATTTATATAATTGAAAATTGTTTTATGCGTTCATTTAAAAAAGTGATAACCCTCTTATGGAAACTCGTTTGTGCTAGTACCTAATGTACTCAAATTGGTTTAGTAAAAAGGAAAAAAAAGAGTTTAACATGCTTAAGGATTTGTTTGGCTTGAACTTTAAACTCAAATTTTTTTTTTTTCCAAAAGTTGAACTGCATATGACTGTTGAATTGTTCTGTTGTCATGGCATATAAAAATTATAAATTTTAAGTTTAATGCATCCAATTTGTTTCTAAAAATCAAAAAAACTATTTTTTTCCCCTTAAAAGCCACAACAAAACAAACCCTAAGCACATGCTTGGCTGGTAACAGATTACAAACTATTAATATTGAGTATTGCGTGTTTTTTATTTTTGGTTGTGAGTAGTTTAGTTTTTACTATTTGTTGTACGTGGTTTAACTTACATTTACATGTTTTATGTCCATATGTTGCACTACTTACGCTACATATTTATTTCTAGTTGTCTTTGTTTTGGAATATATTGAATGGACATTTAGTTTTCGGTATTTAGGAAAATGGTAACTCACCTATTTGGTTCACATACAAAAAAACTAAATAAGTTCTAACTTCCAAGTAGTGTACCTACAACTTTGCTGATATCTTCCTAATCAATAATTTTATTCAACACGCTACATAAATAAATTTATTTTAATATACATTTTAACGGGTAAAATATGAAACTTTAATTTTATAAAAACAAATGCATCATGGCTCTGAGTATTATTATTATTATATAAAAAGATATAGGAAAATGCCATGAAATTGTTTTCACAATGTATGTTCATAATTTATGTTAACAGCACACTTTCTTTTCTTTCCCTTTATTATTGAAATCACGGGCAGAGGAAGGGGGCATTAGCGGCCACACTCCAACCCCGGAAATTTTTGTATAAAATTTGAACCTTTTTAATGATTTCTACTATACAACCCAAAAGAAAAATATACAAACTCTGGTAGGATCCAGCCCCGATACGGAAATTCTGATTTTACCCCTAATTGAAATTAACATACACTATTTTTATAGGTCGCACACCTAATGAATCCTCATGTTTCTCAAATAAACCTTATAAAACTCAGAATTTTTAGTAAGGGGGTTGAGTTCATTATTTCATAAGCTGGATAAATATTTTTGGTTATGGGATCGCGTAATGGATTATTGAAAATTTTCAGAGGTTGGGGTCCTCGGCCCTCCTGCCCCGCCCGGGACTGCCACTGCCGATACGTACAGCCTAATCTGGAGGAATTTCCGTAGCTGTGCTAACATGATTGAGAAATTTGATATGCTTGAAAAGAATAATAAAAACACTTTATATCTTGAAAAGGAAACAAAAAACTGGAATTACAAAAAATTGTGCTCGTGACTAGAAAAAGGAAAACACGTAGTGGCAATTTGTAACCAAATTTACACCCCCAACAGAATTACAAAAATAAAAAAGAAATTACAGCAACTTTCTGTTTATTTCTCCATTGGATCTCCTTTTCCCCGTAACTTATTTATTTCGCAAAATAATAAATAAATCATGAAACAGAAAACAGAAAAAAAAAAAAAAGAAGTTTTGAAATTTTAAACCGTAATAATAAAATAAAAACAAAAGAAAAGCACTATACCCTTACACCCACCCATGTGTTTCACCGTATCCATCTCTTCTGTCACCACTGGGCCCCACGCGGCACGCACTCCCACGCTCTTATTCACGCTCCGCCGCTCCCACCTTGTTCGTTACAATCTCATAACCACCACCATCCCCTCCCTCCTCTTCCTCATACTCACCGTCCATCTCATCGCTCTCCCGATCCAACGGCTGCGGCCACTGCTGCTCCGGCTGCACCATCATCGGCACCGTAGGATTCCCCCCGCCCCCCGCCTTGGCCCTCTCCCTGTAAATTTGATCCAACAGATGGAAATACGGACACGTCTTCGAGTCCTCGGGCCGCTTCTTGTTGCTCTCCTTCACTTTCTTGAAGTACTTGTTTATGTTCTCCCACTTCTCCTTACACCTCTTTGCGTTCCTGTCGTACCCGATCTTTTTCATCTCCGCGGATATCTCCTCCCACAGCGGCCCCTTCGGCCCGTTATCCTGGTACTTTATGTCCATATTCGTCCTCAGCTGTATCAGCGCCTGCACCTCCGCCTTTGGCCACCTCGATGAGCTGGCACCACCCACATGATTGCCGTTCCTGGCATTATCATATGGTTGGATTTGCAGTTGTTGTGGCGGCTGCTGAGGCGGAGGCGATAGTACAGGCATTTGTACTAAATTTGGATTTGGTGTCGGTATTGGCACCAGCACTGAATTTGGATTTGGAGTCGAATTTTCTTTACCTTGTAATGTTGGGACTTGCATCTTCGTCTGTGTCTGGATTTGGGTTGGTGTTTGTTGATTTTGGTCGGATATTTTTTGCAAGTATGCGATGACGGCGGAGTCCTTGGTGGCCGCGATGGACCTCTCTTGAGCTAAGAGCTCGTGCTCCCGGTTCATTCTGGCCATCTCCTGTGCTCGCCAGGCCTCCTCTCTAGCAACGCGTTCGCGTTCACGTCTCTCTAATGTTTCGAGGAAATCTTTCTGCATTTGCTCCTGCTTCTGTATGACCTCGCTCGTTAGCTTCTGGAAGAAGCTCTCCCACTTTCTTTTTCTCTTCCTCCTCCTCTTGGGATCTTCTTCTTCTCCTTCGGAGGAGCTCGGAGAAGAGGATCCCAAGTCGTACTCCAAGTTCGTGTTTAAATTTTGATTTAAACCATGATTTGGAGTTGCATTTGTATTATTCGTCATGTCCTTTGTATTCGTATTATTCATCATTACTGTTGCATTTGTTGCAGGCACCGGTGGCTGTGTTGGCGGACATGGAGTTGATAAAGGTAATGTGATCGGAGAGTTTAGACTTTGGGATACACTTGTAGGAACTATCGGTGTAGATGCAATAGTGACTTGCGGGAAAATTTGGTGGTGGATACTCGTGGGCATTGCCATTGCCACGGGCGTGGGTGATTCCGGCCCTTGATTTTGAGACCGTTGTGGCAGCGGTGGAAGAGGAGGAAATTGAGACGAGGGTTGGTTCTGATCCAATGCCTCTAATTGGTCGAAGAATCGATAGGTTTTCCCTTCTGATTTTGTGGATCGGCCGTCTTTGGTCCTCTTGTGGTACTTGTACACATTCTCGAACTTCTCTTTGCATTTCTTCGCGTTCCGGTGGTAGCCGAGCTCCGCTAATTTTCTAAAATCATAATTCAAATTTCAAAACTACATAGTATATATTTTAAAGTGCTAATAATGTTATTTTCAGAAAGAATAATCAAATTGTGATTGATACAAGGGCTAAAAATCCTAAACTAAGAAAAAAAATCTTTCTTAGAAAGAGGGAGAGAGAGGTGAAATAAAACACTTTGAAAGAGATGATTGTGGTTGTCAAACAAGGATCATACACCTTGTATGAAAAACAAAACATAATAAACACGAAATTCAGTTAGTAGCTTTTTCATCTAACATCAAAATAGCATAATTCAGCTGAATTATGCTTGACCATAAGTCGGAATTATCCTCAACCATAAGTTATAATTATTGAATCAATAAATAAAATAAGATGGTAGAGAAAATTCAACTAGTTTTTGTAAAGCCAAATTTGTTGCTAGATTTGGGAATAAAATGCCAAGCACCAAAAGTAAATCCAAAAACGCTCCCATAAACTCATAAAGTGAAAACAAAAAATAAAAACCAAAAGAAAAATTCATACACGAACAATCATATATTGAAATTATACCAACACTTATGTAATTAGATCTTGTGCTTTGATTATGTTTTTGATAAAAACATCAACACACATGGACGTAATTAATTATATATTTGCATATGTACTTCATGTGCCTGTGTTACTTAATTTGCAACATGATGATTTTCAGTAAGTATATCGTTAATCGAACCAAAATTACTTAGTTTTTTTTTTCAGATCTCTAAAATTTAACTTCAAAAAAGATGAGAATTATGCATATACATATATGTTATGTATGTATATGTTACCTTGAGACTTCATCCCATAATGGGCCTTTGAGGCTGGAGTCTCTAAAAGCTGAGTCCATCTCAGACCTTATCTTGAGCAGTGCTATCGTCTCCTGCCGGGGCCACCGGTTCCCACCCCCTTCAGAGTTTCTCTCGCTATCTTCGAACTTCGGCCTCTCATCTTCGCCTGAGCTCGGCCCTGCTCCGCTTTCAGGGGCTGCGGGGCCATCACCGGAGCTTCCAAGCATGCCTGAGACTCTCAGCATATAGCTTGGGGGCTGTGGAAAAGAATATTGAAAATAGAAAAAGAAATATATTTGGAAATAGAAATATCAAAGGGAGATGTGGTGAATTCTTGAGGGTTTTATTGTGAGGGTGTGTATGTAATATGTAAGTAATTATGTATGTATATATGTGTGTGTGTGTGTGTGGTTAATTGATTAATTTATATTTCGGTGGGGTGGATCTGTCTGTCAATCTCATACCCCTTGGGAAATAGATAATTATTGTTTAAAAGAAAAAGAAATATGATTTTTTTTTTTTTTTAACTTTTTAAGCTGCGGAATCTTTTTAGACTTTTCTTTTTCTTTCTCTCTCTTTTCTGTTGAGAAAAATGCCATAAAGGGTCACTTGGCTTGTCTGGGTAAGAATAAAAGAGTGATTCTATATTCGTAATTTTATTTGACTTTTTATTTATTTATTTTATGTATAATATCATCTCATTTTCTTCTTTGAGCAAAAAATGGGTTTGATGATTACAATTCTAGTACAAGCCATATATTGTTTTGCACAGTGGGTAACACCATACACATAAGGCAAATCTTTTTTAAGAAATTCAAGTGGGACAGTAAAATTTAAAATTTTTAAGGAAATGCTTCATGATTGTATTTATAACACTCGTACACACACACATATGCATTTATACGATTCATTATTGAGATTGATTGATATTGATATTGTACGATATTAGGGTCATAAACCATTGACCCTCATTGTCTTCGGCCGCCATTGTTACTGCTCGTAATTTTCTTTATTTTTACCATATTAACAAGACCTATATAAAATCTAAATATTTTGTGAAATTATTTTGTTTTAATATTTAAATTTAAGATGAATAACTACAGTGAAAATGTGCTCCGATTGTCATCATCACTTTTAAACTCTTCTTACAATTATATATTCAGTATAATTAGCATTAACCACAAAGCTATCCAGGTAGATAGGAAAATTGGCAGTCGAAAAAAAAAATTAAAAAAAAAAAATAATAATAATAATAAATAAATAAATAAATAAATAAAGTTAGCTTAGTTAGTGACATAATATATTTCTCTATAATTTGCTTGAGTTTTATTATAAATAAATATATGGTATGTATATTAATTATGTTATGGAAAAATTTCAAAATGTAGGTGCCGAAAGCGACGATAGTGATAATAATATGGTTTTTGTTTGTGCAGCTAAATATAGTTAAAAGCCGGCCCAAGTAGGTCACCTTGTGCTTTTGGTGCGTTTTGGCTTCATACTTGTGAAATGACTAATTTGCCCCTAACATGGTAATCCCCCTTATTTTAACGCCTAATAATACAAGCACTTCACCAATGCTGTTATTTTATTACTTCAAACTGATTATTGATCTGTGACCTTTTTTTTTTTTTAAATAAAATTTGTGCTAAACCCAGGTTGTAAGTCGGTGACTTTTCGGCTTTTCCAATATACCCTTGGCTTTTAAAAATTTAACTATCTTGTTGTGCTTATCAAGTTAAGATTATTCCCCATTTATTGCCACGTTGTGGTTACTTATGTTGCAGGCTTGTAATAATTTAATTATCTAGATGAAGATCTAACATGTACTTATCAAATAATAAAGTCGTCAGATTAATAATTGATAGTCTGCAGAAATTTATGACCTTTAGTAGTTCAGGAACTTAACAACGAATCTTATTTCATTAAGTTACTGTTTTATAAAAAACAAAGGCCAGAAAAATAACAGGCTCCCGTTTAATTAACTTGATATTTTCAATAATTTAGAAACCAAATAAAAGATATACTTCATTTTCATTTCACATCACAATTTTTAAGGAACAAATTATTGAAAAATTAATTTAAGTGGTAATCTACGTACTACCTCCATCCCAAAATTATAGTGCTTGAAGGAAAAATAAACTTATTGGGAAAAAAAAATCAATAATTGAGTTTACATACATTTTATTGTTATTATTTATACTAATTTATCCGTAACCAAATGTGGAGTGAGATTATTAAATAATAAAAACACATTAAATAATAGAAATTTAGAAAATTTAGCAACTTTTGGGACATTTTATTTTTGGGAGTATATGCAATTTTGGGACAACCCAAAATAAAAATAGATACATTTATAATTTTGGTAAGGATGGAGCATAATTTTTATTTAATTTTTTTTGTGCAACAATTTATTTAACTTGTGAAGAGCCACTTTGTAGTTCAATAAACATGCTGTGACAACAAGCAAATTCTGAAAACATTTTTTGAAATTAATTTTGTAGCAACTCTCCCTATATCTATACCAAATTTTTGAGAAACTATTTTCTAAAACATTAGCAATAAAAGCTGCCCATATAAATATCTTCAAGCAGTCACTAAAACCCTAGTTTAACTTTCTATCTTATTAGGACAGCCGGGGGGGGCCACCACGATGATGATGAGTCACTATTTGATTAGTTGTCACTTTTGTTAAAAATAAAATAAATTTATCACCGTGATCTCATCTTAATTGTGGGGGAGAATCATTTTAGGTGGGTTATTATATTTATATTTAGGAGAAATATAACATATTTAACTTTTTGGATGTATGACTTCGTTGTTATTTATGAATTAGAAGTAAATAGTGACAAATTCGGTTAGCATTTGCAACCTACCATAATAAATTTGGAAATCAAGGTGGCATTGGGATCTACCTATATAATACTAATGGAAAGGAGGCGCCAAATACAAAATGGTGAAATAGCGAAAAACAAATTTTGAAACACAAAAATAGAATCTAAAATATAAAATTATAAAATTATTTTTAAAATTTTTTATTGCTATATTTTGATTATGTATCCAAAATTTGTATATGAACGTTAAATTATTTTATTTGGTGTTATATAAATTTTCCCAATACTAATGCGAATGCATATATTATATAGTTTATTGATACTCAATGAGAATTTGGTGGTGTTATGAACATTCCGATGCTTACCTATATTTGTCAAATACTTTCATCATTAGCTTTGGAACAACCGACGTGTACATAACTTGGTTCTTATTCTCCTTGTAAATATTGAAGGCATAGTAATATTTTTGTTTTCTAAAAAATAAACAGAGCTAAGGTTAATATTTACAGTTATAGCCTGGGAAGGTGATATTTTCCGACAAATGAACATGGTAAAAGAATTGTGCTTGTTTGGTTGCGAGTACAAAGTAATTAAAAAAGACAACTTAGAGTCGCATCAAATGCACAAATATATTAAGTAATTATTTTAAAAGATGAAATCAAACACACATATAATATAGTAATAATTATTAAGTCACACTTGCGCAGTATAATTACTTTTCAAAACATAACAATTGGCATGTACAGAGTGGAATGATTGAGAACTAATTGAGAATGGGAACTTAGAACTATCTAATATATATATGCATTGATCTTTAATTAATCCTTTTCTAATTGAATCGTCCAATGCAATTTGAAATTATTTGAATAAGTAATATTATGATTTTAATATATCAGTCGCTCCAAATTTTACGAGTATGCTAATTTTATTTTTCAACACAATAGCATTTAGAACTATACTTACATTCATAATCTTTATTTTTAAGGTCCAACAGTTTCACCTTCCACGAGAAAGATACGAAAGGGTTTATTGAAAAATATAATTTCGCTAGTAAGGATGATATATAATTATATACACACATTTCGTGTACAATCAAGCTCTAATCATTAATCCAAATTCCGCATTAATTAACCTAGATAAATTTTTGATAAAAAAGGAGGAAAATTGGATCACATGGTTTGGTCCAGTTTTGGAAACATTCTCACCTACAATAATGGCAAATAAAAGAGTAGTGCATAATAATTGCATTTTCATAAATAATTTACAATAGGTATCATCAATCCAGGAATGTTCGAGAGAGAAAGATAAGCTTTTTTTTAACACTATTATGCAAATTAAATTTCTATGATCAATTATTCATATTCAAAGAAAAATCTAACAACTGAGCCCACTAGTGACCAGGAAAGATAAGCTTACACTATTATGCAAATTAAATTTCTATGATCAATTATTCATATTCAAATAAAAATCTAACAACCTGAGCTCACTAGTGTCAAGGGTGGAGCCAGGAATAAAAAATGGGGAACTAAATATTATAAAAAATTAAATGTTATAGTAACATTTAAAATAATTAAACATCATATAATTTTTTTAATACTATTGATTTTAATATAAAAATTAATTTAAGACATAACATAATTATCACAATTAAGTCTTATAAAATATTTATAGAAAATAATTACAAAATACAAGCAAAAAACAAAAACTTAGATCTTCGTACAATCTAATTTGATCTATGAAAATGGAACTTAACGATCTTTCATTTTATCAAAGACTTCAATAATAGAGTTCGTGGTAAACTTTCAAGCAATCCGCTTTTCTATATAAACAATCATTGCATCATCAAGGAAATCATCCTCCATTTTGTTTCGATTATTTGTCTTGATAAGATTCATGGCTGAAAATTATATTTCCATAGTAACGGTGGAAACAGAAAGAGTAAGAATAAGTAAAAGAACTCTATAAACAAGTCCATAGCTTATAATTTCTTTAGTTTTTATCAACCATTGACATAACTCTGCAATAGATGATAAAATAACTCGGAAATAAATGATAAATTCTTGTAGTTTGGGTCAGAAACTACATTATGCTTATAATATTAAGACTCAATCTATAACTTAACCTTCTCAAATGACGTGAAGTCGTCACTATAAAATGTATCCACAAGCTTGCAAATGTCATCAATTCTAAAAGATGGGCAATGCGAATTCAAAGATGAACTAAGAATGAGCAACTCCATTGCCTTCTCATTAAATCGCCTATCTATTTCTTGCATTTGAGTATCTATGATAGCATAAAAAATATCCACCCGATTATAATTCTCAATAATAAAATCATATTGACAATTATGAGCTTTACAACCTCTATCAACATAGCGATCTCTCATATTTGGAACATCTATGTCTCGTGCCTTGCAAAATAATTTCACTTTGTCAAGCAAATAATCTCATTTGTCATCTCTAAGTTCTTGAGGAGAAACTTAGTAGAAGAAACAAGTTTCATTACATTCAAAATATCTTGAGATTGTCATTGCAATGCTTGAAAAATAATTTTTTTGGGAAATTAATATTTATATAAATTATAATTTTTTTTAATTGGGGGTGGCTAAAAGTTTTTTTTAGGAGGAGTTGGAACCACATAAAAAAAATTAACACTCAAATATAGGATGTCTAATAAATTTTTTAAAATTATGAGGGGGCTAAACAAACATGTAGCTCCGTCCCTTTATGTAGTTTACTCTTTGAGTCATTTGATTTTTATGCTAGCCAAAGTTATTGCATACATTGATAGCTAACCGTTAATAAATTGCTTCATTTAGTAACAAAATTACGGAATTGTTTATGGAAACTCTGCGGAACAGCCAAAGTAATCAAGGAAACGAACTGTTATGGTACTAAAGCAAACAATTTATTAACACTTAGTCTACCAAAGCGGCGATTTAGTACCATCATGGTGATGAAATAGACAAATTAGCCCTAATTTATTTAACCTAAGCTAAACTAACACAATATAACAAACGTGAACTCCCTTGTCAAATCCACGTAAACCTTTGATATCATTATTGGCACCTTGTGTACGGGTGTGGTTCGGCTGGCTAGGGGGACAAAGGCATATAGAGGGCGACTTGGGTTGATGTGGATGCCGATGGTGGCAGTGGTGAGGTGGTGGGTGTTGGTGGTTGCAGCCTCGGTAGGGTAGTGTGGGCCATTGTGATAGCAGCGGTGTTGGTGGATGCGGCTAGGGTCTTATCATAGAAAATAAAGCTAAACTTACCAAATTAATTATGTAATTAGTTTAGGGTTATAATTTTTCTTGTTCGTTTTTGAACTTTTACTATCAAGTTCATAAAATTTTTAATTTATTTTTTCATACTTCCATAAATATTTCACATCATTTTGTTTTGTTTTCAATTTTGATGAAAATTCTTTCTACTTTTCTTTTGCAGTATAATTCTCTCATTTCATGTTTTAATTTCGAAGGATTCTGCAAAATGATACAAAAACAACTTATTTTGTAACATTAGGTTATAAATGGGTGCAATTTTATAGATTGAGATATAAAATCAAGTTCAAGTCAAAGGTTAGGTTGTAAAACTGTAATTAACCTATAAAAAAATTTAGAAAAATTATGATGCCCACTATTAATCATTTCCCACAAGGGTGCTTAATGACTTGAATTATACTTATTCACTAGTATCTTACTTGTAATAACATGAAAAATGTTACAGTATTTCTAGTTTTAATCTTATTTTAGCCTTATACTTTAGACAAGGTTTAATTTTGGTTCGTTGTAATCTAATGATTACAAATTAAGCTTTTGTTCACTTTCGACATAGTTCTATTCGTCAAGTCACAGGATCCCTTTTATCTATTTGAGGTGTGTTCCAAAATAAATACGAGTTTTATTCATTCTAAAAGTCATTAAAACTATTAGCCCTACAACACTTCGATCAATATCATATACGCACCACACAGTTTTTTGATCTAATTTTAGCAACCACTCTCACAACCGTTTTCCAATTTTCTGCAACTAGTTTAACTTAGCTGGAATAAGTACTGTATGGACTTTCTATGAATATTGGAACTCCATTATAATTATTATTAAGCTAGAAATATGGATTCTATTTTATCCCTTTGATCATGTTTTGTACTTTAATTTGTGCATTTTTCTGCGTCAATTGCTTTCACATGTTCTTGTTTTTTATTTCTAATTTTCAGTATTATAATGTTTTGTTGCATTTCAGTAATTTAACAACCAATTAACATGGCATATTATGTCAAATATTTCAAACAAAAAAGTTTAATCACACTCTTGACTTGTTTGCTTTGCTTGGATTTTTTTGTATTTTATTTATAAATTGATATGCATTCGGCTACTAAGATTTTAAGTTGTGTTATATATTTATTTAATTTGGCCTAAAAAGCTAAGAGTTTAAAGCCTATTCTTCCCAACTTTTTCTCCATCCGAAAAAGGTAATTCTTTTTAAGGTGCAACCAAACAAACTTCTTGAATGGTTATCTTTTATGTAGGGTTCCCACTTAAATCTACGTCTAGAAAGTTTGTACTAATCGCAGGGATGAGTAAACGAGAGAAGTAAGGCCAACGCAACTAGATTTTATCATATTTAACATTTCATAGTCCAGAAAAAATGATATCATGTTTTTGTAACATATTATATGAACCCAAGATCTCAGCCGAGTCTATTACCATATTTACTTAAGTACTTCTAGCTCACTTGAAATCTTAAATAATTAGGAAAGTACTATACTACTTGTTATTTTTAGTACTTTTCAAGTTGGGCATTACGCTCTTGCGTGTTCAAACTTGGGCGTGGTATTAAAAGTTATATGTGTGCATTTAGTTGTTTAGTTTTTAAGCTAAATTTTTTAGTTGTTTAGGCCTAAACACAAAAAAAAAAAAAAAAAATAAATAAATAAAAATTGAACTTGATACATAAATTTGTTTTGTTATTAAGAAAAAAAAACTCAGTCTTTTTTCTTTATATTAACTACAACTACCCAAATCCTTTCTTAAAATAGACCAAGATGATTATTACTATGGTACTTGTCTTTGTTTCCTTAGTAATTCACCACGAAAAAATGGTGTTTTGTGCAGTCGACCTTTATCCACTAACTAAATTTCCCCTAAGTGACATTCGCATAAGCGCATAACTTCAAATTCGGAAGCGAAAGTAAATTTTGGGCACTAGACGAAGTGTTTCTACAAGTAAATTTGCTCTCAGCACTGTCATTCATTACTAAAATGCAAGTCTCATATAGGTTAGAACATAGATTTAGGAGAGTCAAAAAGTAACTTTTAAAATATTGAATCAAATATAAAATGTCAAATCTAACCCTACTAAGTTTTGTCTTACTCTTTTTATTACTTACTAGTAAAATGCCCCAAGCAAGAAATGAGTTGTATAAAAAAATCAATATTTAATTAAGTTCAAGTTTTTAGATTAAAATTTAGCTATTTCATCGAAAATCTTATTTAATGAATTAACAAATTTTAAATTTTTACTTTATAATTTAAATAATTTATACTTGTACTATTTTTTTTTTTTTTTACATGAACTTTTTTATATTTTAAATTTGGATTTATTATATCACAATAAATTAAATACTTTTTTGGTAAAACGAAGCTTTCGGTTTGTATTCATTGTGCAACAATGTCTTACATATTTTGTTTCTATTTATTATATATTGGTGTTTTGTATATGTTGCTTGTAGACTTCTTTATTTTTCTTTTTTTTTTTTACCATAGGGACCACATGCCATTTTTTAAGATTTGGAACCATTAGTCTTACAATCAAAATTATGGGGATCAAATAGATCTGTAGTTAAAACTATGGGGACCATTAATGTAATAACCTTTAAAATTCTATGAAACAAAGCAGGTCTCCTATTCTCTCTTTATACACACACACACACACACACACACACATATGTATCTATATATATATGCATGTATGTATGTATAAAAGACAAGGGCAATATTGTCAATGCTTTTATCTTTTGCAATGACTAACAATACAAAAAGTCAAAATGGACAATAATTTTTGGAAACTCAAAAATGTGAAACGGGACTATAATTTTTGGACAGGAGGAAGAAATTAGCCCATTATTCAAACTCTACTACGATATTGTCTGTTTCGAATCTTGTCATTTACAAAAGAACTGGGCATCATTTACTAGTCCAGGATATGCCTATAGTAGCAATCGGGCTTTCTTTTTCCAACTAGAAAACAAAGGACACCAAACGGTTTATTACACAAGAAATGAAAACCTTAAAAATTGAGGAGCATGCTCTTTTTCTACTCTCGATTTAAAGCCCAATATACGTGCAAAGGTTATTGAAATTAGAAGTAAATAGCAGTCAAACTATAATAAACCATTTAAATCAGTTGACATTCATGTTTATGCAGTATTGCAGATACATATGCATTAGATATTTTCTATCATGGTGAGTATACAGTACAGGTAGACACTAATTTTCGTTATGTAACAACAATTGGTTTCGCCGTCATCTCCAACCCCCCGCCCCTTAATATTAACTTACAAACATATTCCCTGCATATGACTTTGTACTAAGTCACACAGCTAATTCCTTTCTTTTGGCTCAATATTCACTTTATTCTGCAGAGATTATCTTTTAAGCATACGGGGATTGGGATTAAAGAGTGTAGAATGTGTACGCCTATTAACTCTACATCATCTTGCTTTTCCGGTAAGATTTACAATAATTTTGTGGTTTCTAAAAGAATTAATAGCAATGAAAAATATCATACCTTCAACACTATAATTTGCAGGTCGACACAAATGTCGGGAGAATAGCTGTGAGGTTGGGATGGGTCCCTCTCCAACCACTACCTGAATCACTTCAACTGCATCTCCTTGAAATGTAAGTAACAGCTGCCAACTCTAGTTAAAAGGATAGACAAATTTCTGCTACATTCACATTCTAATAAGTTTGCCTGCAGGTATCCCGTGCTGGAGTCGGTTCAGAAATATCTTTGGCCCAGACTATGCAAGCTGGATCAGAAAACTTTGTAATTCCGTAACTCTGAAAAATTAAATTAAGAACAAAATAATCATCATTTGCTGTTACTTTGGTCAATTTTTCTCCAAAAGTTGTATGCATGTTCATGGATGCCATGCACTGACTAGCTAACCATGAAATACAGGTATGAATTGCATTACCAGTTAATAACATTTGGAAAGGTATGGTATTACAGCCTTTGTCCTCCATAGCACATGTTTCCTGTCATAAGATAATAACTCCAATTAATACTCATTTCTTTATACTCGTCTAGGTTTTCTGCACAAAAAGCAAACCGAATTGCAACGCATGTCCAATGAGAGGAGAATGCAGACATTTTGCGAGCGCTTTTGCAAGGTAACACTCCAATCTCTTGCCAGTTATTACTTTTTCCAACTGATAATCAGAAGCAATGTAAACTCTCAGCATCTATTATTACCTTTCCACAGATTAGAGACGGTAATTAATATAGCTACATGGCCGAAACATACCACAGACGTATTCAAATCATCAAAAGTGAACTAAGAATTGAGTCATACCACTAATTCTAGCAACAGCAGTACTGCAGGTAATGCAGATTGTAAAGCAGTGTGATACCATATCACCAAGGACTCTTGAGTTGATGGACCAAATACAGAAGGGGAGAAAGCATTTAAATCCCATCCCAATAAAACATAAGACAATAATTGTATCCAATACTAAAATTTAGTCATTTGAGAATCATTGACCACATAATAATACTGAGTGACTATAATAACCTCTTTCTGTTAAGGCAGTAAATAAAATGAGTGGTTCATGAACAGGCTGGGGGCTAGTTAATAGCTTTCTTACGCTCATTTATCTTAATAAAGACCCAAGCATAGATACGAAGTTGGGTTCTTTTGTTATAAGCCAAGATTAAAATTTCATTGCTCCGCTTGTTAAAGGGTTGGGCTAATTTTGTCCTAACATTTAGACAATACAAACAATATTGAAAAATTTAGGAAAAAGTTTCAAGCTTTTAATAAAAATTATATCCAAACAGACAAGTTTAAGAATGGATGGTCATTACCTTGCATATTAATGCCTGCATGCAGTATTTGAATTTACTAGCCGCAATGTGCGTAAAATATATATTTTATCTATGCAAAGTTTTCTCTAATTTCTGAAATACAAGTTACATAAGCCTTTGCAATCTGAAATGTGCACAAATTTTAGGATTCTTATGAAGCTCACAGATAAGGGTGATGGGTAGGTAGTTTATGAACAAGCACAGACTGTACTAGGCACCGGTCTGTCTCCTTCATTCATAAATGGCCTAGTCTAAATAGTAAGGATTATGACTCATTATATGGCCTGATTTTGAGCAAACGAGGAGTGTGATTGGATCATTTGGGCCCTACTTTTGAGTATATAGGTTATAAACAAAAAAGAGTAGAGCAATAACTTGGTTACCGTAATAGTAATAAAGGATTCAAAATGCTAGAAACTAGGTGATTAGAAACCAAATAAGAGAAGTCGACAAATCAAGAGGATATCCAACCATTAAAGAACAATCATAAGGGGGATCCTTCCCTAGAGAACTCCCCAGCTTCATCTTCAGTTCTAGGAGAGTAGAAAAGCATCAATATGCATGCTAATAATTTAAATTTAAGTTGCACAATATAACTCTCTTTGATGCAGTGCAAGGCTTGCTCTTCCAGCTCCAGAGGAGAAAGGTATAGTGGGTTCAACTATGTCCTTTGCCACAGATAGAAGAGCAGATGTGACAATCAAGCCCTTGCTACCTCAACCATCAGGTCGCAATGGAGAGGAACTGATGGTGAGCAGATGTGAACCAATTATCGAGGAACCAGCAACACCAGAACCCGAAATTACAGAGATAGCAGAAACTGACATTGAAGATACATTTTACGAGGATCCTGATGAAATTCCAACAATCAGACTAAATGTCGAACAGCTCGCAGTCAACCTACGCAACTTTATGGAAGAGCATACGGACCTGCAGGAAGGCGATATGTCAAAAGCTTTAGTTGCTTTAACACCAGAAGTTGCTTCCATCCCAGTGCCCAAGTTGAAGTACGTCCTTCGGCTACGGACAGAAAGACAAGTGTAAGTAGCATCTTCAAAGAAATAGAGAAAGTAATAAGCTAATAATATATTTTGCTCTCCATCATGCATCAAAATGGACATATAAAGATGAGCAAATCAGGGAACCCAACTGCATCTAATTAACTCCCGTCCTGCTGCAGGTACGTGCTTACAGATACACATCCTCTTGTTAAAGGGGTAAGTTATCCCACTAGAGTTTAATTTGAAAACCATCCTACTATCATCCTCTCAATCTGTCCAATATGTACATCAGAGTTCGCTCCTACTAACTTTATCCTTTAATATTATCAGCTGGATAAACGAGAACCAGATGATCCAAGCCCGTATCTTCTTGCTTTACTGGCACCCGGTAAGCCGGTGATATGTTTATATCTAGAACTATTTCTCCATGATAGAGTAAGCTATAGCATAAATTATAGTTAATAACATCAGAGAAAGATTTAGAATCCTAGAAACTGATAAATTATCTCGATGATAACATATCCTGTTAGTACTCATTATTTGCAATTTCTTTGGCGCCTTTCGTTACAGATGAAGAAGCAGGTTCAAGTCAACCATCTGGAAGGCGCTGTGACTCCAATGGATCAGGGGAACTATGCAATGAGAAAGAGTGCTCCTCAGTGAAAGGAGAAGCGAATTCACTAACAGTTCGAGGCACACTATTGGTAGGAAATTAGGTGTTGCATATTTATTCCAATAAAGTTTGCATGCATACAAAACTGTCTGTAATGAACAGTTATTACTAGTATTTACCTCCTTTGCAGATACCATGTCGAACAGCAATGAGGGGGAGCTTTCCGCTGAATGGTACATACTTCCAGGTTAATGAGGTAATAGTTTTATCATAAGATTAACTCTCACACTTAACTCAATTTAGAAAATGATAAAAGAATTATGATTCCCACGATAGCCGAAGATGTTGTCCTTTTTATTGATGTGTGACACAAAAGGTTGTCGAAGCATATCTCAGGCACGTATCATTTTATATGGTTTTGTGTATCGTAAGTATTTTAA
>MKEJ01015052.1:0-10804 GCA_001753735.1 Embelia ribes
AAAAGGGATACAAAGATATGGCAAGAAGGGAATGTTGGCGCTGAGATTTATCGGGCCCTTCAAGATCGTCGGAAAGGTCGGAAATGTGGCGTATCGGTTAGAACTTCCATCTCAGTTATCAAATATTCATCCGGTTTTCCATGTTTCTATGTTACGTAAGTATGAACCAGATTCATCTCATGTAATTGATCATTCAGACCTGACGGTAGAGGAAAATGTGTCTTTCGAGATACAACCAATAAGCATCATTGATCACCGAGAAAAGTTTTTACTCGAGAAGGTAATTCTCCTGATACGTGTACTTTAGAAGCATCATGATGTTGAGGAACAAACCTGAGAATGAGAAGAGGACATGTAAGCAAATTCCTCGTATTGTTTTCTGGTATGACCTAAACTTCAGGAACGAAGTTTTTTTTTAGGGAAAGAATTGTAAGACCCACTAAGCTAGTATGAATAGTTTTAACAACTAATAATTCATTAGTTATCATAGCAAGATTCACGTTTGTGTTTGGTTGAGTTGTTCATCCACTTCTTTTTTTATTCCACTCATTTTACTCATTCAATCATATGCAAAAAAAAAAAAAAATAAATAATACAGAAGAAAGAGGTGGAAAAGGTTGAAGGAAAAAGGAAAAGTTCCCTTTTTGCAAGATTTGTTCGTTCCGGGAGGAGGAGGTATTTGGGAGGAATACTAATCATGGATTCGGAATCGTCGTCTCGTTCTTGTCATTTTGATGTAAGTGTTTATATTTTTATCTTCAGGTTGTTCATACTCGTTAATCCTATAATCATCAGAACTTTGTGAATGTGATGAATTGTTGTTAAAATTCTTAACATATATGAGAATTCTTGCTCGTTTTTGCTCATAGATTCAAGAAGCTAGTTCTAATGACTTTTCCGAGATTTCCGACCTACCATTTCATTTTCGGATTAGGTACGCTCTATAATATAAATCCTATGCTATTGAACTAATGAAAAAAATGTTATTTTTAAGGTTTTTAAAACCAGATAAAAACTTATTTGAAATCGAAGTTGAATTTCTATCTTCTTTGAAAATCTAATGTAATTTCAGTATTTCGGTCACCAATTTGACCCATCTATGGTTCAAATCAAATTATACTCAATGCATAAAAGTTGTAGATAATTGATATACCTTTCTAACTGTAATATTTGGACTTAAAAGAAGTTACGGTTTGAAAAATATGACTAAAATTCTGAGCTACTGTTAGTCTAATATTCTGCTGCAACTCAAATATTTTTTACTCTAATTTGACTTCTTTATGCTTCAAATTAAATTTTTCTCAAGAGAGAAAAGTTCGATATAAATGAAATATCTTTTCGATTCCATCTGATAGGCCTCAATCCAAATTACAATTTGAGAAATATTGTCAAAATACTGAATTGTTGTCAGTCTGCATTTCTGTTACAACTTGAACATTTCAAACCTAATTTGACCCATCTACACTTTGAATTGAATATTCTCAAACATGAAAGTTATAGATAAATGAAATATCTTTTTAATTGTAAATTTTGGGCTCGAATGGATCTATGGTTTATGAGATAAAGATCAAAATACCAAACTGTTAGTTTTGATAGAACACTGGAAATGCTAAAATGATGGAATT
Source organism: Embelia ribes (assembly GCA_001753735.1). Taxonomy (NCBI): domain Eukaryota; kingdom Viridiplantae; phylum Streptophyta; class Magnoliopsida; order Ericales; family Primulaceae; genus Embelia; species Embelia ribes. The sequence goes on from MKEJ01015052.1 coordinate 1,626, forward strand.
TGATTAGTAATTATTTAAGGGACTATGAGTTGAGTCCTAAATGATGTACTAGACATTAGAAAAGTATAGAGACTGTATAAGTAACTGAATCATAAAATTGATGAGTTAAGATTATAAGAATATGTAACTTAATCATGAAAATTAATGATGCCAGGGTACAATAATTTGATATATTCAATATTCTGGAAGCTATATGTCCAGGGTATAATATAGGTCTTGGAAATTATATGTTTAGGATATATTTTAGACTTTGGAATCTGTATGTTCAAAGTATCTTTTAGACCTTGGAAAATATATGTTGAAGGTTTGAAGTTATGCATTTGAATGAAGGCCTTAGTGGGTATATGACTGAGTGTGACCCGGTCCCACGAGGATCTTTCCATTTGCAGTGATTTTACGTGTAAATGTTGTTAGTATTGTATTTATTATTTTGGCAGTTTATGTATTCTATAAAATGTTTATACATGCACATGTTGGACGAGACGAGATAACAATTTAATAATTTTCTGTTATAGTATTGGAATAATATGATTTATTTTTATACTTTGATAGTTGTATATACATATTTGTCATTCTTTCAATAGACTGAAAATCATTATAACCATACATACTTGGTTGTTTTTTCACTATCTTTAGCATGAAAATACCAAGCATAATTGGGGAATGGGAATCAGAGAGTTTGAAATATGGTAGGTTGAAGCTCACTCGAGAATGCATCGTTGATTTCAGATATTTCTGTATTTTATTCAAACCATTTATCATTTCCAGTATTGTGTATTGTATGACCATAAAATATTTTAATAAATCCTATTTGAGACTTCTTGTTGTATTTGAAGAGTTGTACCATGTATCCAGCAGTTCGTTTGGTTGAATTATTCAAGTTATTTTGTATGGTAACGTATTTGAGATTGCTATATAACCCGGAGCGTTACATGTATATTTGCTTATCACAGCCTACTAGAACATTACCACAAGCCTTACTCATAATTTATACATTTAACTTTCTAGAAAATTATTTCTCGTAGTAGAAATTCACATTTTAGAAATTATATATAACCGTCTTGATAAAAAAATTACTAAACATACACACACACTATTATAATAAAAAATTAATAATATTTTCTTTACTTTTTCACTTATGTTTAAATTTTTTTTGGAATAATTTAATTTTTTTATAGTGAAATAATGAATAGTAAACTTATCCATAGAGAAATTTAATGTAGCATTTATGCAAATTTTTATGGAGACTCAAAAAATACAAAAGCTATTGTAAGATATTATAAATGGAGAGAGATCTAATGTTTAATCTCTCTCACAAACTAATCTACAGGAAACTAACTCAATACAAGAATTATTTTGCCGTAAATTATCCAAGAATCTTTTTATGGAATTATTATGTTTTAAGAATAAATTTTTATAAATTAGAAAAATAACTACAATTATTTCTAAATAAAAAAATAACCATAATTTATCCTCAATTAATAATTATTTGTACTGAATTCACTAAAATAATATTTTTGTAGTAGAGTGCTCTCTCCGTTCCTTTTTAATAGACCTTGTAGAAATAGATATACTAATTAAAAAATGATTGAAAAAAGCTAAAGACTAAAATGCCCCTCATAAATATCATTATATTGTGAGTAATAGGTGACTTTGGAAAATATAAAAGTAATTAATTATAGGGGTAATTTGGTTAGTTTATCAATTTTTATCATTAGAATTACGAAAATATTATATATTTAAGAATTCTTTATTTTGCTTAAATATCAATTAAAAAAAAAAAAGAAGTGGGAAATTCGTAATCTAAAGTCAAATTTGGATTCAAATTTTCAGTAAATAATTAGAACTACAATTTTTGGAAACTTGCACCCACATGGTGACCTAGATCTACCCTCTTCACGGTCCTTGAACTACGTTTTTTGGAATTTCACGCCCACGTGCCTAGATCTAGATCTAACCCTCTTATAAATAATGCACGAGTGAGGAGTGAGTTTTTAATTATAAAAATAAAATTTTGTAAATAAAATTATAAAATTAATTTCAAAATTTTTTATCATAAAATTTTATTTTTATAATTATGATTCTACTACTCATCCTTATACCATTTTAAAAAGAGCCATATACTCATCTCGCTCTCCTCCTTGCTCCCGCCAGTCAATACATGCTACATCATTATTATATCAATATAAATCTCAAATAAATTTTTTTATATTTTTTTTAATTGGGGGTGACTAATTTTTTTTAGGAGGGATTGAAACCACATAAAAAAAAAATTAATACTAAAATATAAGATATCTAATGATTTTTTTTTAAATTACAAGAGACCATAATCCCAGCATATAGCTCCGTTGCTAACTAGTATAACATTGGTTTTCAGTACTAATGACAACCAAAATTTAGTTCCCGGCAAGCATGGCAGAATTATGCAATAAACAATAAATATATTTGTCGGAAAGACCTCATGATATATTCAAGCAATACCCAGAAAAAAATCACAAATAAAAAATATATATTTAAAAATAGAGAACAAGGATAGAGTTCATACTCAGACAAATATATGCTGCAGAGATAAAAACTAGAGCCCCTAAAATTAGAAATGATTTGCAGAACCCAAATGGAGGAGCCTCAGATTTCTTCAATGGCTGGAGCAGAGAAGCAGTCATGTTTTTCCCACAAACATCGACTCCAATTTTAACATTATATTTCTCATTAGGGCTCAAACAAAGCCCTGAGTTTCCCCTCAGGTCCAAATTTGCCCCTAATCTCATTAAGAAACTCGGATCAAACGGAACAACCCCAACTAGAAGATTCCTGCTCAAGTTCAAGTGATATATATGCGATAGGTTACCGAGCCCGACAGGGATTTCGCCACTTAATCTGTTGTTTTGCAATGATAAAGTGGTTAAATTTATTAGCTGAGAAAAAGATTGGGGGATTGTTCCTGAATACCCCGAATTCGCTAGTCTTAACTCTTGTAGTTTCGTTAACAAACCAAACTCTGGCAGGAGAGTCGTGAACATTCGGTTATCGTCCATAATAAAATACTGCAGATTTTGCAATTTCTCTAGCCCCTTCGGAAAATTCCCTCCCAACTTATTGTTGCTTAATGCTACAAAAACCAAAGAACTGAACCTCACTATGCTATCTGGAATGACCCCAACAAGCAAATTTGAGCTCAAATCTAGTTTTTGAAGCATACTCAATTCCCCAATCGTGTTCGGGATCGATCCTGAAAGAGAATTATAGCTCAAATCGAGGCCTACGAGATTCTTGAGGTTGCCTACTTGGGTAGCTATAGTTCCAGTGAGCAAATTGTAGCTAAGATCAAGGTGTACTAAAGAAATTAAGTTGAAAATCTCAGCCGGGATTTGCCCAGATAATCGATTCTGGGACAATGTGAGGATTTGTAGCGATTTTAGTAAAGAAATTTCAGGTGGGATTGGGCCAACAAGTGCTGGATTTGATCTCAGACTCAGCTGCTGCAATGTAGAAGAAGAGAAAGAGGAGCTGTTTTTGGAAACAGAAATAGTGGTTTTGATTTGGGTGAAGCAGTGGAAGAAGAAAACAGATTGGAGAAAGGGGAGACTGAAAATTAGAGATGGGAATGTGGCAGTTTTTTTTTGCAGGTTGGGTTGGGAAAGGTTCCAAAATCAAGCCTGGTGATGTGTAATAGTTTGTCATTTCCAGTTTTGCACTCAATCCCAGGCCAGGATTGGCCTGGGTTACAAGGGTTAGGATGGGAAATTCTCCAGTTCTGGTCAGAGGACATGGTGTCCATGATCTTGAAAAGGGTTTCTAGCTCAAATGGGTTCATGGTGTTTGGCTGCTGGTGTTTCATGGCATGTTGGTTGGTGGGGAGAGGAGAGATGGGTGGGAGAGAGATGAGTAAAAGGATGAGTGGGAGAGAGAATGAGAGAGAGGATGAGCAGGAGGGCATTGTGTTGAGGTTTGTCTTCTGGGTGTCTTCTGGGTGTACATGGAGGCTTTTTCATGTATTGGACATTATACATTGAGTGAAGACTTTGAAAATGGGTCCTGGCACAGTAGATTCCCCACGTGTGACACTTCTTCTGTTTCTGTAGGACACTCTATTATTCAGAAATTATAAATATGATACTATTCTGGAACGTTAAATATTTTTGTTGCTTACCTAACGGTTGCATTTTATCCTCTCCTTCCCAAGGATTAAAATATTATGCCTAAGGGGTTAAATAAATATTACAACCGCCACAAAGTCCTAAATCACAGAATTTGGGATACCTCTATGGAACCAAAATAGAATATTTACGCATATCGTTAACATGAAATTTTCTCTTAATCTCTTTCTGAGAAAGCTTGCTTTGCCCATTTACATAGCACACATGTTTCTTCTTTATCACTTGCATCCATGTTTTTAAAAATCTACCTCACCTCTTCTTTTCCTTGCCACAATTATATTCTCTATTTTTCTAACAAAGCAACACGTCTCCTCCTTATTACATGCCCAACCCACGATAGACTCATTTTCATTTTATCCTCAATTTACGCCACAGTTAGTCTAGTGCCAATCTCTTCATTTCTCTTCATTTTCTATCTCATTTTTCCACTAGAAGTCCCAGCACACACTATGCCTATGAAATTCTACTAAAATAATAGTCCAATCTCAATACCCCAATCTCAATGCAATTGTATAATTTTCAACATGAATCGAGGGCATAAGAAACTGCAGAATATTCAATCGTTAAGATTTTTGTGCATGTCCACATACAGACAGGTAAAGGTGATACGAAGTTTTGGCACTATTGCCAGTTAAAGAGGCCGGAAGTCATGGGACACTGGTTTTACATTTTTGCCCCTAAGATTAATACAAAGTTTAAATCGAAGGTACTGTGGTAGTTGAAACATTACAAGGCTTCATATATTATAATAATAGAATAAATATCTATACAACAAAGTGACTAAAGTTAATTGATTTGCAAGTCTCCCATGTCCCTCTTGCATCCTAACTCCTATATCAACGTATATTTCCAAAGTACGAGTCTACAACTCTATAACCTCCCGGATATAAGTATACTAACGGACTACGTACATGCGGTTGTGTAGACACCTCATCATCGTCAAACAAAAAAGAGCGACAAAAAGAGAGATATTGATGCATGCCACTACAGTTTATATAAGATGAACATGCAAAATTGAACTGAAAACTACAAGGATCTCTGTAAGTTTGTATTCCGTGCCAATTAGAAGCTCTTCTTAGGTAATCTTTTCATGGTCAAATTAGGATTCTGGAGACAAGGGAATAGAACAGTGATGTGTTATGTGGTACAAACTGGTGCCAAACTTGAGCAGGACTGCAGAACTTGACATTAACGACAACCTCAATGCTTTGATGAAAATACAATGACCAGAATTGGGTTCAACAGTTGACAGAGCTTCAAAAGTGAGTCAAATTGAAACTCAACTTTCGTCTGACATATCATATTAGCATAGATTAACAAAATCAACACGACTATGTTTATTTATGTAAGTAATAGAAACCACGTAGGCACAAAACTAGGCACGGTAAACAGTATAATTAACAAAGTAAATAAAGCAAACCGATTTTCTTGATGCCAGCCAGCAAATATATTACAGTCACTTTCACAAGTTGAAATTTCTTTTTCCGACCTAATCGTCGTTAAAGCAAGCATCAATAAGATTAGGCTCAGAAAATCTGCATCCAAGAAAAGAGAAATTTATGATTAGTATCCAAAGGCAGCAAGCAGAAGTAAAGGCAAAGATCGTAATTACAATCAATCAGTTGTTAACTCCGTACCCTCTGCAAAAAATGTACTATACAAAATTCAAGAGCTGTCACTGTAAGCTAACTAGCACGCTCTGCTGAGAAATTTCTTTGCCAGTTTCAAGAGATGGCTGTGGAACCACCTCGATAGATACATGTGTCGGTTGTGGAGCATCATCATCTTCCTTGGTTGTATTCCGAAGATGCAAATCATCGACCTCATTAACTACATGAGAAAGGTCCAAAGTGTCAACCAAGGTAGCTGGCTGACACATTTGTTCATCATTACCATCACACGCTACGAAGCATATTTGTTCATGGTCAACTTCATTATTTAAACTAGATATTTGTAAGCGATCAACATCACCAGGATTAATTGCTACAGATACCATTGATTGCTCAAAGTCCCCTTTCCTTCTCCTTTTACCCGCACCCTTCCTCCGTACCCTTTGCTTTCCCCTTCCTCTTTTCGCAGGTTCATTTCGAGGGTCGGTTCCAGCTACAGTAGAACATCCAACATGGTCCCTCAAACAATCATGCACAATATACCTGATTCTAGCAACTGAATTTATCTGTTCCTCATCCATCCCATCTGTCGAAAGTGTATCTGCTAATTGTGCAATTTCCCTCAATGCAGCATCCTGTTAATAGAAGAAAATTGCAACGTGAAAAAATAAAAATAATAAAATAATAATAAACTTGCACAATACACGAGATATTGTCTGAGAATGGTGCAACTTACTTGCCAAAGCTAGTAAAATGCAAGTATAATGACATTGATATGGAAACATGTAAAGAATTTGCAGTAGAATGATACAGGTGTTGTACAACTGAGGCAATTTCTTTAATTATGCTAGTCGTTTCTGAGAACGTGTAGTGCATGCGCTAGAAGGACAACTCAGATGTGTAGTCGTGTGACTCGTGACTGATAACAACATTGCCCCTATTTTCTATAGGAAAAGTTTGTATAGTGCCACGTCATTTTGTACAACTTTTATACATAATAAAAGAAAAAAGAGGCTAAGGTGTACCATTCTTTGGTACTCAGATGAGATGGGTATGGGTCTACCCACCAACTTCCTAGTAATTCTCGAGTACCAATTCGCATAATGTGACTCATCAACATATATATCTTCATCATCTTCCACAATATGAAGACGACATTCTGACCATTCATTTAGCTCAGACTCCATTTTACCAGACAAATCTATCCCACCATCAACTCCTCGGGTCTTTCTCTCCCATAGTGGCACTTCTTCAGGGATAGTCTGAGGGAAGCCATATTGTCGGAGGCAACGATCAGGGAGGTGCCTTTCTGCTTTGTCAAAACAAATTAACATAGTTCTTGACCTCCCAATGATTATATTATTTCTAATCTCGTCAGGTATGTTGTTCCAGTTAATATTCCTGTACGGACACCATTCAACCTGTACAAGAATAACGTTAAAACTGTTTTCCTTGTTAATGAAGCATGCATAGATGAGTTTCCTCTCAGAGCTTACATCAGATGGATCTAGGGTGTCCAATGCTTTACGGTAGAAAGCTACGTCGCGGTTTGCAGTTGGACCGTTCTGTTTCCCTTTCCATCTAAGCACATATGGAAAACAATTATCACCCGGATCATGCTTGATCTTTGGTCGGCCAACATTCAGGTGGTAATAACTCCAACACTGCATGGGGAATAATAGAAAATCACAAATTATATTTAATAAGATGATAGAATCTTTCTCTCTTCCCTTCTGACAGTTGATCGATTGTTTGCTAGCGAACTCATAAGTAAACTTATTCCATTATAAGCTAGTCATCCGACACATTTAACTTTACCTATAAGTAGCATGTCATTTGGAAGGCATACTTATAAAAGTCAAAAGTAGGTATGATAACTAAAGTAAAAATTTAGTTCCTTATTTACACATAACTAAATTTGGTAACTCAAACTTTCTATGCATTCACCAAACTGACCATAATTACTTTCTAGAATGAAACTTTATTTGATGTATTTAATTTCAATTTATTTAATTATACAACAAATTAGTAAAAGAGTATTTAGATTCATCCAGACAACGTCTTGCACTTGTAAGATCTACTTATAAATAAAATTTCCAAACAACTCCAATTTATTATTATTTTTATATATTTATTTATTATTTTTTCCCACTTCCAATGAGCATTACTAACAGTTTTATTTTTTCACCCGCCTTAAAGTAACATTTTTTTTCTTATAAGATGCAACCAAAAGAACTCTAAATGAGGAGGATAAAAGGAGCAAGTTTTAAAGACCTGTAGCAACGTTAGACAGCCACTTATGGTACTCTGAGATTTAAGGGAGGCATTGCCAAGAGCTCTGTACAAGAATGACAATGCAGCTGCACCCCATGCATACTTCCCAGCTTGATCGAAATCCTCAAACAAGGGTAGATACATAACAGGGACCTTATTACCCGTGGTAGTGGAAAATATGGTGCTACCAACAAGATAAAGAAGATAAGCGCGTGTGTGGCGCTCAACTTCTTCAGTCGATGCATCCTCAGGGCAGTGAGAGAATGTCTCTTTTAGCCAGCTCAGCTTAACCATACCACCACTGGTGTACCCAGAGTCCGGAGCTTTCCCCAAAAACTTTAAGCATACAGCTTCACAAGAGGTATATGTTACACCTATAACAGCTTCACCGTCAATCGCTAAACCAAGCAAGTATGCAACATCTTGAAGCGTTACAGTCATTTCCCCAACGGTGAAATGGAAAGTATTAGTTTCCCTCCTCCACCTCTCCACTAGCGCGGATATAAGAGGATTGTCTAAACTAATTGCTGGTATCAACCTTAAATATCCGAAACCCGCCTTCTTTACCAGCTCAACCTGTTTAAGTGTAAGGGTCCACTGATCAAGCTTTGAAGTGTGCTCATGGCATCTAAGTGCGCCACGTTCCTGTTATCAACCGTAACTTAATTGATATTCTTTCTGTATCAAAAAATATCAATAGTTTAAATATCATACAAAGAAAAATGCACCTGCCCCTCCCACACTGCAGCAGAAACATGTTTATCTTGATCGTAAAGTACGAAATCATCAACTGGTCCAGGATTAGTTGCATAAAGATCCATTCTTTCAAATGCAAATTAACTGGCAAAAAAAACCATATGTAACTTTTAAAATAAAGAATCAAATAACTGTTTTAAGCAACATTACACCAATTGCGTGAACTATCCCCATCTACAAGTTTGACATCTCATTGATAAACCAATGGGTGAACAATAAAGCAAGTACATTCTATTATCACAGAACACGAATAGAAAATGGGCGAGAAAAGTAATACCATACCATTATAACCTAAAAAAAAATTTCAATTAGCAACATTTTGTGCTAATGATGACAACATTTTGTAAGTAGGCCCCAATTGAACAAAAGGCGGCCCCCGCTG
>MKEJ01015053.1:0-10089 GCA_001753735.1 Embelia ribes
CAAATGAATCCTCAAGCGTAAACGGAATGATTCACAGGTTATACTACTAGAATTTCACGAAGAAATGATAGCAATATTTACGTCAAAACAATTAGAACGAATCGAGAATACCGAAATCAAAATTAGCACTCCTTTCAGCCTTCGCTTGCTCTTGGAATGATCAAATCTTGATCAACATAATTAACACCCTCTCTCACCTTATTCTTTGCTGAAAATTTACTTGTTATTAGATGTGAAGTAGCCAACAAACATGTATAAAAGTCATCATTTTTGTCACTTTCATATTACACGTGAAAATGCATTGGAAATATTTACACTTTAGTTCCCCAATTTTTATTTTTATTTTAATCCCCTAACCTATAGGGTCTTACAGTAGTATTAAGTTTTTGTGGTTTCTTTTTTGTTGTGATGATATTGGAAATAATTGTTTTGTAGTTTTTTATTTTATTTTTGGGTTTTTGTTTTTTGGGTTGTTTTATAGAACCTATAGTGTTCAATGATTAGATTTGAGCTCTTTACGAGTCTTTGATGCTAGCAAGATATTTTTTGGCTTGGGGGATTAAGTTATATATATCGGATTTATTGCTCTGCTCACTCATGAGGTGAATATTTGAGTTTTTTAAATAGCAGAGCTACATTGATTTTCGCCAAGGGTGCATCATTTGTTGAACGAAAGGCATCCTGATAGAAGGACCATAGGTGCTTCTGCTCATTGCTTTATTAGAAGATCTCGGGAGCTCATAAATAATTTTGTAATCCGATACATGTCAAAGTTTATCAATTCTCTACAGTAGCTTGAGGTATTATTGTTGTAGAAAGGCATCCTGATAACAGGACCAAATGCACTCCCATATTTGGGAGAGGCCAAGCACATTTTGACAAAATAAAAAAGCGTACTCGGGTATTTATGAATTTTCGAGTCCAGTTTAACATACTATGTCCATGAGTTTCGTATTATGCTTTAGAACCATAATGCTTTATTAGAAGAATATATTGGGAACTCTTATATAATTTTCGAAGTTCTATCAATTCTTTTCAATAGCTTGAGGTATCATTGTTGCAAAAAGGCATCCTCATAAAAAGACTATATCCACTTTTCGTATTAGAAGAGGCCTAGCACATTTTAACAAAATCAAGAAGCATACTCAAGTATTTACGAATATTTCAGTCTAAATTAACATATATGCATTAGTTTCATAGTTTGTTTCGATGATGTGTTGAGAGTCAACACCGATTTTCCAGAAAATACCAAAATCTTTTGGAATATTCTATAACTTTCTTGAACTTTTCAAATCGTAACGGAATTCTCTAGAATCTTTCGAATCTCTCTTGAATTCTCCGGAGTTACCTAGAACCTTCTAAATATTTCTACATCTTTCTTGAACTCACTAGAGTTCTCCGGAAGTTTTCGGATCCCTCTATCCCCCTCTTCTTCTCTCCATCACTCCCTAGAATATTCTAGCATAAATATCTTCTTGAAGCTTCTAGAATGTGTGATATCAAGTATAAAAGGAGACCTTAGGTCATCCTTGAAAAAGCAAGAAAAAAGACACAAATCTTAGTGTAAAATAAGTATCCAAATGCATGAGTATTCAATTAAACCTTTGTGTGAAAGCATTGTATTTCTATCAAAGTGTGTCAATTTGTGAGTAGTTGTGAGAGTATTTTGAGTGTAATTATAAACTTACAAGTGTTTGAAATTAATAAATTCTCTATTTTTGTGTTCATATCCCAACAATTTGGTATCAAAGCAAGGTTAGGCTTTGTTTATCGAGGCATTCATGCACAGTTCGGTAAAAATAAAGAAGGCTTCGTTTGTTGAGGCGATTGTACACCCACTATTTACACTTGCTTGGTGAAAGTGAATAAGGTCATACCAAGTCACGATGGCGGATCTTGTGAACACAACTAATGGAATTGCAAGACTCAACAACTATAACTACTAGAGTTGGAAGAGTAGGATCAAATCCTACCTTGAAGGGCAGGATTTATGGGAGGTTGTTAATGGTAGCAATACAACACCTCTAGAAGATGTTGAGACACTCCGCAAGTAGAAAATCAAGGCCGGGAAGGTAATATATGTGCTACAGTCGACTATTAAAAATGAGTTGCTTGGGTGCATAAAGGATAACGACATACCAAAGACAGCATGGGACACCTTTGCATCATTATTTTAGAAAATAAATGATGCTCGACTCCAGTTCCATGAGAATGAGTTGATGTCCATCAACCAAGGAAGTAAATCCACCAGTGAATATTTTACAAAAATTAAGGATCTATGTCATGAAATCTCAAATTTAGATCCTAAAGTAAACATAAAAGAGGAAAGAAAGAGGAAAATCATTATACACGGGTTAAAACCTGAGTATAATGCATTCATCATGGCAATAAGGGGTTGGCCAACTCAACCATCTCTAATAGAGTTAGAGAATTTATTGGCCAATCAAGAAAGCCTATGCAAACAAATGATTAGAGCCTCAATAAAGAATGAAGAGGAGGCACTCTTCAGTAAAAATAGAAAAATTGGACCAAAACGAGGTGGACACGAATAGTCTAACTCTAAAAGAACAAAGAAGAACGAAGATCATTCCAGACCATACCGGCAACAAGATAGAAGCTCTCAAACAAGAGAAGCTCAGTTTGGCAACAACAACTACGATCGACAATCCTCGATACACTAGAGGCACAATATAAAGTGCTAAACTGTGGAAAGAAAGGTCATTACAAGAAGAACCGTCGTTCAAAGAGAAGGTCGGTAGAACGTAACCTAGTGACATCCAAAAGCCACCAAGACAACAGTGACGAGGAGTGGGACTTCTAAGCATCCTTTGTAATGTTTGGTCTTAATGATTTAGATTGCTCTGAAAAAGAAGTAGACTTTGATGCATGGAAAGTACAAGAGCAGTATAGTCCAGCTACTAGTGAAGTAGTTGTATGCTTGATTATGTCTGAGACTGATGAATCAACTTTTGTGGCGGAATCCAATCCGGGAGCAATCAACTACATTAGCGATTGGATCGTTGATTCTGGTTGCTCGAATCACATGACTGGAGACAAAGAGAAGTTATCAAGCATGTCTGAGTACAAAGGACACCGAATAGTATTGACTATTGATAATTTAAGGCTGTCGATCACCCATGTTGGTAAGACAATCATTACTCCTCGCTTTAACAGTAGTCAAATTCATCTGCAAGATGTCTATTACGTGCCAGGGAAGAAAAAGAATCTTTTATCAGTCTCATAACTCACATCCTCAGGCAATTATGTATTATTTAGCCCAAAAGATGTGAAGGTTTATCAGAAGCTTAAGCTAGCTGGCACCCCTGTCATGGAGGGACGACGGTTGGAGTCTATCTATGTAATGTCAGATGAATCGGCTTAATAGATAAGACTCTAAAAAATGAGACTGCAGATCTCTGGCATGCACGTCTCGGACATGTAAACTATCACAAGTTGAAGATAATGATGAATAAGTGCATGCTCAAGGGTCTTCCTCAGCTCGACATTTGAGGAAATACTATCTATGTTGGGTGCCAATATGGTAAGGCACATCAGTTACCATACTAAAAGTCAAAGCATAGGTCTAAGGAACCCTTGGAGCTTATTCACTCAGATGTCTTCAGGCGTGTGAAACAAGCTTCAATCAGTGGCATGCAATACATGGTAACCTTCATTGACGACTTCTCAAGAAACATATGGATTTATTTTTTAAAAGATAAGTTTAAAGTTCTAGCCAAATTTAAAGAATTTCGTAAGAAGGTTGAAGGTAAGATTGGAAAGAAGATCCGATGTTTACAAACAAATAATGGTGGAGAGTATACATTAGAAAAATTATCCGAGTATCTTGGAGAATGTAAAATTCGGCATCAATTTACCTATTCAGGTACTCCACAACAAAATGGAGTAGCTGCGAGAAAGAACAGGCATCTTGTAGAGACTTGTCGGAGCATGCTACATGCTAAGAACGTACCTGACCGATTCTAGGCAGAGTGTATGAAGACTGTAGCTTATGTAACCAATAGGCTACCGAAGGAAAGATTGGGATTTATCTCACCCTTTGAGAAGTTATGGAGCTACAAGCTCACTATAATTCACTTTCGAGTATTCAGATGTGTATGCTATGTTTTTGTGCCAAATCATTTAAGTAGCAAATTTGACAAGAAAGCAGTTTGACGCATCTTTGTGGGCTACCCTATCAGAAAAAAGGGTAGATATGCTGCAACCCCATAAATGGTCATTGCTATACTTCCAGGAACGTTGTCTCTGATGAAGGCACATCCTGGTAGTCTTCACAAGACATAATCTTGCCAGATTCTGAAGAATTGAAGGATCAATTACAAGAGAAGTTGGGGGGAGCCAAGTCAAGAAGAAGAGGCACCTCCTAGACCAAAAATCACTAAAGGTGATGAAGAACAAAGTCCTTATTCGTCAAAGGCATTAGAAAGGTCTTCAAGTCCCTGGAAAACAGGTGTTCATCACAGGAGTTCAGAAGAAGTTCACCCGAGCCAACAAGAAGAAACTGGGGAGGACAGGCCAAAACTTAGAAGGTCAAAAAGAAGACCCAAACCTAATCTCAAATCTGCAAATTTTGCTCTAGCTACAGAGGAAAACATAATAGAGCCAACAACATTTTAAGAGGCATCTCGAAGCAAGGAATCGCAGAAGGGAATGGACGAAGAGATTTAAGCCCTTAAACAAAATCAAACTTGGGAGCTCGTCCCAAAGCCTAAGAACTTGAAGCTGATATCTTGCAAGTGGGTATATAAGTTAAAAACTCGTCCTGGATCATTAAAGATGTATAAAGCAAGGCTAGTAGCTCGAGGCTTCTCACAGCAATATAGATTGGACTATGATCAAATATTCAGTCCAGTAGCTAAGATCACAATAGTGAGAGTACTAATAGCGCTTGCAGCCTACAAGTCTTGGAAGTTGTGGCAAATGGACGTGAAGAATGATTTCTTGCATGGAGAGCTGGATCGAGAAATCTATATGGACCAACCCAAGGGATTTGAAAGCAAAGTCCATCCAACCTATGTTTGTAAGCTAAAAAAGCATTGTATGGCTTAAAGCAAGTACCAATAGCCTGGTATGGAAAAATAACATAGTTTTTAGTTCAAAGTGGGTATTCAGTAGCACCAGCTGACTTGAGCTTGTTTGTCAAGCCTCAAGGTGGAAAACTAGCTGCAGTGTTAGTATACGTAGATGACTTAATCATCACCGGAAATGATGATGAAGAAATTCAAAGGACAAGAGAGAATTTATCAGTATGGTTTCAAATGAAAGAGCTTAGTGAACTTAAGCACTTCCTCGGGCTTGAAGTTGAACAAAGCAATAAAAAGCTATTCCTCTGCTAGAAGAAGTATGCAAAAGATCTATTGCAGAAGTATGGGATGCTTGAGTGCAAGCCAGTATCTACACCAACGGAGGAAAATGCCAAGTTATGCTCAGAAGAAGGAAATGGCTTGGAGGATGCAACTATGTATCGACAACTAGTAGGTAGTTTAATCTACCTCACTCTTACTCGGCCAGATATTACACATGCAGTTGGTGCAGTAAGTCGGTATATGCAGAAGCCAAAGAAGTCACATTTAGAAGTGGTTCGTTGAATACTAAGGTACGTGAAAGGCACAATTGACTTCGGCCTCTTATATAAAAAGGGAAAAGAATGTAAGATAATAAGTTACTGTGATATTGGCTATGTTGGAGATCATCATACAAGGAGATCAACTACTGAATACGTGTTCAATCTTGGTTCAGGACAATCTCTTAGTGTAGCAAAATACAACCAATAGTATCACTGTCAACCACTGAGGCTGAATACAGAGCAGCGACAATGCCAACTCAAGAAAGCATGTGGCTAATACAATTAATGGAGGATCTACATCAACTAGTAAACTATGGAGTACAAATGTATTGCAACAATCAATCCGTAGTACGCTTGGCCGAGAATCCAGTGTTTCATGCAAGGACTAAATACATGGAGATACACTACCATTACATAAGAGAGAATGTATTGCAAGGAGAGATCAAGATGAAAGCAATTAGAACAAATGACCAAGTGGCAGACATTTTCACAAAAGGACTTAGTGCTACAAAGTTTGCAGAATTTCGAAATCAGCTTGGAATGGCTATCCGATTAGAGTTGCAAGGGTAAGTCGATGATGAGGGTGAATGTTGAAAGTCATCACCGACTTTTCGGAAAATACCAAAATCTTTATGAATATTCTATAACTCTCTTGAATCTTTCGGATCTCTCTTGAATTCTCTGGAGTTATCTAGAACCTTCTAAATATTTCTACATCTTTCTTGAACTCACTAGAGTTCTCCGGAAGTTTCCAAATCCCTCCATCCCCCTCTTCTTCTCTACATTACTCCCTAGAATATTCTAGTATAAATATCTTCTTGAAGCTTCTTTTGTTGCCTCCAATGAAGCTTCTAGAATGTGTGACATCAAGTATAAAAGGAGACCCTAGGTCATCCTTGAAAAAACAAGAAAAAGACACAAGTCTTGGTGTGAAATAAGTGAGGTGTCCAAGTGTGTGAGTGTTCAATTAAACCTTTGTGTGAAAGTGTTGTATTTCTATCAAAGTGTGTCAACTTGTGAGTGGTTGTGAGAGTATTTTGAGTGTAATTGTAAACTTACAAGTGTTTGAAATTAATAAATTCTCTATTTTTGTGTTCATATCCCAACATGTTTTTGGTTTCAATGGACAAAAAAAAAAAAAATATTGTAATGATGTAATTATGTGTTGGATGTCAGCATATGCCTTAAAGGTGACTTTGTTGAATCTTCATTGTTGAGTTTGTTGGGCTGTCTTCATTGTTGAGAATCTTCATCACTATTTGTTAAGTCATGTTATTTCTTATGACTCTGTTAAGGAAAACGGCCGAGATTAACGAGCATTAAGGAATAAAGCTCGGCTCGTTTAGCCAAATGAACCGGGCCGAGCTCGGACCCGAGTCTCATAGAAATGATGCGGTTTGAGCCTGAACAGAAATTATAGGACTCGTACCGAGCCCAATTCGAGTAAGAGCGAGCATTGTAACAAGTGAGCCAAGCCTGAACAAATCGGTCTTGGCTCGGTTCGGCTCGGCTCGACTCGACTTATTTGAATCCCTAAATGTCTTATGAAAATATTATCAAAACAAATTTATGTTATCAAAATAGGTAGGAAAACTGATGCTTTGTATTTTGGCACTTCCTATAAATAAACTTCAAAAAAGTATTTTCAATTAAGAAAAATATATTTTTAGAAATTTTATAAAACAAATTATTTCAAACTTTTGGACGTAATTTTATTTAAATAAATTGAATAAACTCATCCGTATAACACAAGGCTCTTTTGTCATGCTATATTTTACTAATTAAGGATGTGGACGGTTCAATTTAGATGATATTTTAATTTATTTTAATTTTGGTCTTAAAATTATGTATATGTTTTCTTCTTTAACTTTTATATTCGTCCACAACTTTTCAAGTATAGGTGTTGGAATGTTTTGCATGACAATAGGATGCGAATTTAGTCCAATTATCTTTATTTTTGGATAATTCCAAAATCTATTTGAATTAATTTTATACAAATAATATTCTATATAAAACCTAATATTAAAAAATATTATATTATTTTTTATGTCCAAATGGATTTTGGAATATACCATCGTTATAAATGATCTAACTTCACATATCTAGCATTTTGCAAAAAAAAAAATAACAATAAAATAAAATAAAAATTCGTATTTTTCCAAAAAATGATGGAAAGTGGACAAAATTCCAACCATATAACAACTTGACAACACTACTCTTTCTATGTGTTCATAACATATACAAATGATATAGAGCTTGGGCAAAAGAAAAAAAAGTTGAAAATAAGAAATGGATTAATCATATCATTAACTCTATATTTGGTTGATCCGAATATTTGGCAAACCGCTAGGTGGTGAGAGGTGTATCTGTACCTAGGGGAGAGCAGCAGGTTGGGTTACCCGATATCCGAATTAATTTTCCGAACCGAAATACCCGAATTAACTATTCGGTTCGGGTTCAAGTATTTTTTTTAAAAAAATTCTAGTATTTCGGGTATTCAGGCCGAATTTGGGTTTTTTTTTTCAAATACCTAGTTTACCCGAAATTCCCGATTAAATTTAAGGGTATTTTCATCATTTTATATGTTTGACCTAATTTTGGTCATTAACCCTCCTCTCATCTCCGCAGCTCAGTCCTCCGTCCTCATCATTCGTGCCCCCCTCTCTCTCTATCGTATCCATCCCTCTCTTTGTAGGCCACAAGCCCCCCTCTCATAGCGCTCTTTCTCTCAGAGGCACGACAGCAGGTTACCACCACAGATTCGCAGGCTCGCAACCCTCCGAGCTCCTGCAACTCCTCTCTCTATGTCAGCTTATCTCTCTCGCTATTCTCTCTCTCTATTTTAGAAAATATTAGGATTATTTAGTTGTAAATATGTTATTGTGCGATGTTATCGTAAAAATTTGTATTATTTAGTCAGATATGGTAATAATTTATTTTAATATTTGGATTATTTAGTCAATTAGTCATAGATCTGTTAATATTTGGATTAGAACATTTTTTTAGTTTGTTAAAACATTTTTATTAGTATGTTTAAATATTTTTAAAATAAATCTGTTTAAATTTATGTTTAAATGTGTTTAAATTTTTTTAGTCTTTTTAAATTTCTTAGTATGTTGAAATAATTAAATCTTTTAAAAAAAAATTCAATGTTTTCTAGTGTGCCTACCTTGTGTTGGCAATTTTTGTATAGTAAGCTATTTTGTACATTTTTTGTATCTTTTTTTTTTTTTGGGTATCTTTATTGAATTATTAAGAAATCAAGTGTAGTTGTCAATTCTATATATTGGGGAAAAGAAAATAATTTTTGTTATTTTGTATTATTGTTATAGTTGGAGTAAAAGTGAACCCCCTTCCTCTGCCCTTGGTTTTACTAGGCAACATTTGCAATTCGGTCAGGTACACGGCACATTCTGTTTTAGGTACCAAAGAATGTGATTGTGATATTTTTGTTGTTTTAGTGGTATTCATCTACCTTTAATTAATTAACTCCATCTCGGTATGTCACCAAAGTCAAAGTATTTTGTGTAAGGATTTCAAAAACTTAAGTTATAATTCCAGAAATGTCACTTTTAAATTATATTTGGTTTTGATCTTGTATAGAATATATTTTAAGTTTTAAATTACATTTGCTCAGTCCTCTCAATTTTAAAATGATTTGTTTTGCTTTAACCACACTGAATTAATGGTTTAGGAGAGTTTGGATCATGTGTTTGCTCTACTGAGTTCTTGGCTAGAGGGGAGAGCAACAGTTCGGGTTACCCGATACCTGAGTTAATTTCCCGAACCGAAATACCCGAATTAACTTTGGTTTGTGGGATATTTATAGATAAGTTCTGTAGCTTGAGAAAGCCTTCAGCTTGACTAATCTAGTAAGTAATAAATTATCATGAATGAAGTTGCATTTTGCTGATTGAGAAATTATATTCTACAATGGAATTCGTGGTTGACTTGAGTAATTTTGGTGAAGGGGAACACATTCGTATCATATGGATATAAGAATGTATTTGGTTTTGTAGCGAATATGATTTTTTAGTTTTGAAAATATTAACTTTTTAGAAAACCCAGTTGCTTAATTAGTTCCTTTTGATGTAGATATGCTATACTTTTTGCCAACTAACCCTTCTCATTGCCAACTCCTATTTTGACCCATTTGTTTAACAGTTGTAGCCTTATTGTAGGTATTAATGGATGGCGATACGACAACACAAATACAAATACAAGTTCAGTCGTTGATACTGGTACTACTTCAAAGCGGAAGAAGAAAGAAGTGTCATTAAGGAGTCCACCGTGGAAACATTTCAAGCCACTTTACAATGACGAGGGAGTAATTTATAAAGGTGAGTGCAACTATTGTGCGACTCGTATTAAGTATGATCCTGTTATTACTGGAACTTCTGGATTGACTAAGCATCTCCTTAAATGTAGAAAACACCCCGATAGAATTGGATTGGACCAAACAAACCAAACACAATTGTCTATGCAATCTGTTGGTGATGGATCAA
>MKEJ01015054.1:0-20168 GCA_001753735.1 Embelia ribes
CTTGATGGATCTGAATATAGCCTTCTACTCTTAGATAGTGAGGGAATTGATGCTTATGACCAAACTGTAAGTTGTTCATTTTTTCCTCAGTTATTAGCTCTTTTTTCTTGGTTACATTCTTTAAAAGTGCAACCTTGCTTTTTTCCTTTCTGGTTTTAACTTTGTGCTTGCTTGCTATAACAGGGAACCTACAGCACACAGATATTCTCTTTAGCTGTCCTCTTATCGAGCATGTTTATATACAACCAGGTTTTAATAGATGCATAATATTGGCCAGTTATTATCTTTTTATGGTTGATTTCTTTTGTAGCCTTTTTTTATTCTCATTTTATCAGGAAATGTAAGCACACAAATATTCTCTTTAGTGATTTGTTGTTTTTGTTTGTTTTAGATGGGTGGCATTGATGAAGCAGCTCTTGATCGCCTCTCTCTTGTTACTGAAATGACTAAACATATTCGTGTAAGAGCTTCTGGAGGACGGAGTACTGCTTCTGAGCTTGGCCAGTTCTCCCCAATCTTTGTTTGGCTTCTAAGGGTAATTCGGCAATTACAAAATTTCAGTAGAGTTTCTATGATATAGCATGTGGTGCCACCATGATTGTTGCTGTGATAGTCTTTACAAGGAATTTTTTTTTTTTGTTACGGGCAACTATGTTTGCTTTCGTGATATCTGATTTTCTAGCAAATGGCCGTGATTCCTGACGTGCAGGATTTCTATTTGGATTTGGTCGAAGATAATAGGAAAATCACACCCCGTGACTATCTGGAGATTGCTCTGAGGCCAGTGCAGGGCAGTGGAAGAGATGTTGGTACCAAAAATGAGGTAATGGTTCTTAGGATAAAAAAATTAAAGCATTGCACAAAAACAACACATTTATATCTTTAGTGGATTTTTGTTAAGTACTGCAATCATTGTAAAATTTTATTTAGTTTTTCATTCAATTTGATTTTGATTCTATGCATTTACAAGTTATATATATTTACTAAAGACTGTATAACGATGATCGCCAGATACGGGAGTCCATTCGTGCTCTTTTTCCTGATAGAGAATGCTTTACGCTCGTTCGTCCTTTAAGCAACGAAATTGAACTCCAGCGACTTGATCAAATTCCCGTCAGTATCTTTTTGTTGCTTTAGTTATTCTACTGTTGTATTTTTGTTTTATTGCTATATTTGATGTCTTCTTTCATTGGATACCCTGCAGTTAGACAAATTGAGACCAGAATTTAGATCTGGTCTTGAAGCTTTCACGAAGTTTGTTTTCGAGAGGACTAGGCCCAAGCAAGTAGGGGGAACCATAATGACAGGACCCATCTTTGATCGTATAACACAATCATTTTTGGATGCAATTAATAATGGTGCTGTGCCTACAATAACCTCCTCTTGGCAGGTAAGTCTTGTTACTTTAGCTGTATATTTTAGTCAAGAAGTTCTTGATCGTTGTACTTTGTGGCTCTCGGACTTGTGTGTTCTTCTTTTTTTGTCTGTGCTGTCAATTTTGAATCCAATTTCTTGTATTGGATTCGTCACTTGTATGTGTGTTGTTTAATATCTAAGTTATGGTTCCCTTGTTAATTAAAGGAACCTGCAATGCAGAGCCTCTTTTCATAGTGAACAGTATGGTTGACATGTCTGGTGGTTAAATTCTTTCTATGATAATTCTTTTCACCGTCCAGGCTGAATTGAATTGAGTTGTATGATTTTTGTGAGAATTTTTAAAGCATTTTGACCCTATTTTATATTGTGCTCAAAATATATATGTACAGAAGCATTCAAATATATCTTTTGCAAAAGCTTCAGTTACCTTGTTCTGCAGAGTGTTGAAGAGGCAGAGTGTCAAAGAGCATATGATTTGGCGACCGAAATCTACGAGTCTACTTTTAACCGTTCCATACCTCCTGAAGAAGTAAGTTCTGTTTACGCCAGTCGCCTTTATATTCTTGGGTTTTGTTATTTTCTAATTTTGAGGTGGTTTTAGGCTGCTCTAAGAGAAGCACATGAAGAAGCAGCACAGAAATCAATGGCTGCATTCAATGATAATGCTGTGGGGGCTGGTCCAACAAGGGGTAAATATGAAAAGCGCCTGACAAACTTTCAGAAAAAGAAATTTGAGGTACTGTTTCTGCAAAATTATGCTTTGAGATAATTGAACCCCTCTTTTTAGTCTGATTTTTGAGTTATCATATGTTGTGTCTTATTGCAACCATCAAGTGCTGGTTGGAACACATAAATAATGCTCTGACTAAAAAATGGGAATTCTGCTGCCTCTTTTTCTTTTCCTTTCCTTCTGTGAATGGCGTTTATTCGAGCTATATGTGTGAGTGCCCACAGGTTGTTTGTTAAGGCTAATGCCTATTGCAATTGAAGTGAAGTTATGAACGAAGATTTGATATTTTTCATCTTAGAATTTGTGAAGGAGATGTCTCATGTTTGATATTTGTTTCTTAGAAACAAAGGGAAAATAAGTTTCTTGATTAAGTAAAACTTATTGGGCCGATCAATCTGCCAATTTACCTTGCGAGCCTTGTGAGATGTGAGACAAAAAGCCAACAAGTAGTATTTTCATTGTGCATTGGAGAAAGGTTAATTTTTATGAGATGATATACTTACTCAAGTAGTTTGCTAACCAGTTATATATGATCTAATCTGATGATTGTGTACTTACTCAAGTAGTTGGCTAACCAAGAAATAGTATTTTTTATTGTGCCAATTGACCTTACGAGCCTTGTTAGACAAAAAGCCGACAAATAGTATTTTCATTCTGCATTAGAGCAAGGTTAAATTTTAGCAGATGATGTACTTATTCAAGTAGTTAGCTAGCCGATTCTATATGATCCAATCTTATGCAGGAACTTAAAAGGGATGCATTTCGGGAGGCATACTTACAATGCTCAAGTGCCATACAAAACATGGAAAAGGAATTAAGGAAAGCTTGTCATGCCCCTGATGCAAAAATAGATAATGTTACTAAAGTGAGTATGCTCTGAACCAATTGTTGCTGATTCTTTTCTTTTCTGTGGTGGCATTTTTCATGGTACTTTTTATTGGATAGTAGCATATATTTTTTTTCCAGTCTTTTCTTTATTTTATATTAGTATTTTTCTTATTTTCTGCCAAATTTGTCTTTGTTTTTAGTTTCTATATTGTGAAACTTTGGAATTTCATATTATTCAAGTCACTTTTTTCATTACAGTTTTGAGTCGTAATTACTGTGTATTTTTTAAATGTAACAGGGAATAGATTAGTCAAAAGATACATTACTATTTTAGTTTCACAATATTTGAGGTCGCAGATGCTATAATTAATCATGTGCTTAGGTGTTTTGGACTGTTAAAAATGGGGATGAATATTGTTGGACTTAGATAAAGAGGCTAATATGTACTCCCTCCGTCCAAAACTCATTGTCCCATTTCCATTTGCATAAAGTATTAGGAAGAGTCAAAAAACAGCTTTTTAAATTTTGAATTTATCAAATCTAACCCCAACAATTGTCTTAATCTCCTCTCTAACAATTCTAAGGGCAATATTGTCAATTGCTTTATCTTTTGCAATGATTGAGGATACAGAAGTAAAATTTGGGCAATTTTTTGGACACTAAAAAATGTAAAATGGGACTATTATTTGTGGATGGAGGGAGTCTTCTCTTAGAAGTACTTCCTTTTTTTGGGGAAAATTTTGAATGAGCCACCACTGGCTGGTTATTATCGTATTAGAGACCACTATGTAAAATTAGTTGAGAAAAGGATTTCACGTGCTTTTTGTCTCTTAGAATTAATATGATAGCTATTACCTATTTATGCAGATTCTTGACGATTTGATTACCAAGTACGAAGCATCATGTCATGGCCCCGAAAAATGGCAGAAATTGACTGCATTTCTGAGGCAGAGGTTTGTATCAGTATTTATTTTTGTGGTCGACAATGGTATTTTGAATCTTACATTACATCTAACATTGATAATTTACCCAGTCTGGAAGGTCCACTGGTTGATCTTATCAAGAAGCAAATTGATCAAGTTCGATCTGAAAAGAGTGCCCTTGTGTTGAAGTGCCGTTCGATTGAAGATAAGATGGCACTGATGAATAAGCAACTGGAAGCTAGTGAAAAGTATAAATCCGAGTATTTGAAACGCTATGAGGATGCCATAAACGACAAGAAGAAGCTTGCTGATGATTATATGGGTAGGATAACAAATTTGCAGAGTAAATCTAGTTCATTGGAGGAGAGATGTTCAAGCTTGTCGAAAGCTTTAGATTCTGGGAGGCAAGAATCATTAGACTGGAAAAGGAAATACGAACAAGTTTTGTCTAAGCGGAAGGCTGAAGAAGATCATGCAAGTGCAGAGATAGCAGTTCTCAAGTCCAGGAGCAGTGCTGCTGAGGCTAGGTTGGCTGCTGCTAAGGAACAATCTCAGGCTGCTCAAGAAGAGACCGAGGAGTGGAAACGTAAGTACGATATTGCTGTGAGGGAAGCCAAAGCTGCTCTTGAAAAGGCGGCGGTGGTTCAAGAACGTTCAAATAAGCAAACACAATTGAGGGAAGATGATTTGAGAGCAGAGTTTTCTGATAGATTGACTGAGAAGGTATACATATCTTTTAGTTGTCTTTGACAGTTGATGTAGTATCCATATCATTTGGAGTACAGATGGTTTGATATCTTGATTTAAATTCCTTTTATCCCATGCAGGAAGAGGAAATAAAGGAGAAGTCTGCAAAGATTGAATATGCCGAGCAACGGTTAACGACTTTAAGTTTGGAATTAAAGGTACGTTTGGTGACTGTTTCTCGATTTGGAAACAAGCTGTTATGCCAATTGATTTGTTTATGTGGACACTTCACAGTTGTCGATAAATTTACGTTAATGACCCAATGTTATTTCTTATTTTGGTAACATTTAGCCGACCCCAATTTCTTGGGATTTAAGGCTTGTACGATTAATGATGACATACAAGTGTTTTAAGTGCTAGTATGAAGTTACACACCTTTTGTTGATTCATCCACTTACTTTTATCTAGAGCGCCATATCGTTTAGATCCTGCACTAACTCTTGTATTTTCTCCTTCCAAGTTACGTTTAGATCCTGCACTAACTCTTGTATTTTCTCCTTCCAGATTATCACTTTCATAATAGTAAATGTTTTACATGGTGTTTTAATTGTGATGCTCATTGCAGGCAGCAGAGTCAAAGATAAAGAACTATGACTTTGAAATTTCATCACTGAAGCTTGAAACTAAGGAGTTGGGCGAGAAGTTAGAAGCTGTAAACGCCACTGCTCAGTCATTTGAAAGAGAAGCTAGGATATTGGAACAAGAAAAGGTCCACCTGGAGCAGAGGTATCGGTCTGAGTTTGACAGGTTTGAAGAAGTCCAAGAAAGGTGCAAAATTGCAGAGAGAGAAGCTAAGAGATCTACCGAGCTGGCCGACAAAGCACGGGTCGAGGCAGTCACCGCCCAAGAAGAAAAGAGCAAGTTTCAGAACTTAGCAATGGAAAGGTTGGCTCAGATTGAGAGAGCTGAGAGGCTTATTGAGAACTTAGAGAGGCAAAAAAAGGAATTCATGAACGAAGCAGAGAGATACCGAGCTGCTGAGATCGATGCTGTATCCAAAGTTGCCATGCTTGAAGCCAGGGTCGAGGAAAGAGAGAAGGAGATAGAATCACTTTTAACATCAAACAACGAACAAAGAGCAAGTACGGTACAAGTTCTCGAGAGTCTCTTAGAAACCGAACGAGCTGCTCGTGGGGAAGCAAACAAGAGGGCTGAGGCCCTATCCGTTCAGTTACAAGCCACACAAGGCAAACTCGATATGCTCCAACAGAAGCTAACTCAAGTTCGGCTGAACGAAACAGCATTGGATAGTAAACTGAAAACTGCTTCTCATGGGAAACGGGTAAGAGTGGATGAGTATTATGAATTGGGCGTTGAATCTATGGATACAGACGATAAGAGGGTAACTAGAGAAAATAAGAGGTCAAAAAGTACAACTAGCCCTTTGAAGCCCACACGGGCAGAGGATGGGAACTCGATGTATAGGGGTGATGATGAGAACGATAATCACAGTCAGGAAACAAATGTGGAAGATTATACCAAGTTTACCGTTTCAAAACTCAAGCAGGAACTTACGAGACATAATTTTGGGGAAGAGTTGCTTCAGTTGAAGAATCCCATTAAGAAAGAGATTTTGGCCCTTTATGAGAAGTGTGTTCTTAATAAGTAGGTTTTGAAAATTGCCCGTATTAGGAGGATGTTTAACTGATAATGTCTTTTTCTACCCATCTTTGACATGCGTATTGCTTGTGTGATTGTGGTTTATTTGTTGCACTAGATTTCATGGTGTAATTAGTTCATTTATGGGGTGTTAGGTGGATGTTTAACTGATAATGGCTTTTTATACCGTGTGATGATGTTGGTGTGTGGTGTCGGGGTATGGATGTTTCACGCTTTTGGTGATTCGCAGAGCTTTATTTTGATTGGAAAAATTATGTAGTTTAACATTATTGTTGATCAGTTTAGTTGTATATTAAAGTAACACCCTTTTCAGAATGAGCCTGGATTTTACTCGTCCGCTTGTGGATGTGGTACAATTCATTTTATTTTGTTTTGTTTTATTGTTAAATCAGGTGCTTTTTAGCAGTTCTTCCATACCATGTTGAGTGCTCTTTTTAGTTGTAGCTGTTTTTGCGACATTCATCATGTGTGGTCTAAGGATTGAATTTATTTTATTTTAGGAACCTTTCAGTTTATTGCCAAAAAGGCAAAAATAAGGCTCTTTTCGATTACTGTAAGCATTAGTGAATTTTGAGGTACCTTTCTCAACTTTCTATTGCTGGCAGGTTACTTGTTTTCAATGCATCGAACATAATTTTTAGTCCATCTTCCTAAACTTGCAGTCTTTTCTGCTTGATTTCTGATATATGTGGCTTCAAGTTGATTTCTTCCAAGGGTAGCCGATGGCCATGAACTAGCTGTTAGGGCTCGGACCCATAAAGGCCTGACTCGAGCTTGGATTGAATGAGAGGTATCGAAGCTTGAGCTCAATTTTTGAGCTCGATTAATTGAGTACCTGAGCTTTAGTCTTGAGTTGATTGGCTTGCGTGGATAGGGAGAGGAAGTCAGTTGAACAAATTGTAGTTACATTCAATCACAAAAATGGTTATTGTAGGAACCCATGTTATATGGAGTACAAATCATTTCGCCTTAAAAAAACAATTAACACAGATCATTAGCTACGGAATTCACTATATCCATCTTAATGTA
The DNA here is from genome assembly GCA_001753735.1 of Embelia ribes. NCBI lineage: Eukaryota > Viridiplantae > Streptophyta > Magnoliopsida > Ericales > Primulaceae > Embelia > Embelia ribes. Next base: position 7,255 of record MKEJ01015054.1, read on the forward strand.
TCAATCAACAATCTTTCACCACCAAGAAAAATAGAAAATTCCTAGTTTTAATCTTCACACGTATAACTAGTAGCAACCAAACGAGCCCTGTACTGATTGCTTGTATTAATGGGAATTAAAAAGAAAAGAAAATGATCAAAAGTAAAAGATTCAATATGCTGACAACCATGTTTTGGAAAAAATCAACAGCCATGGTCGCATTCTATGCTTTGGTCCTATGTTTAAGAAAAGATCAACGCACAACGTCTAACTATATATCTAGTTGTATATTTTATACATAGCTTTTTGTACGTACATCATTATTGAGGTATCAGATGAGACCCATCATCTTGACAACCCAAATTAGGAATAAGCTGAAGAGGACTTTCTCTAGCACTTTGGCCCCCAATTATCAATTGGTCAACACAAGCTATACTCTTGCTCATATTTTGATGATCACCAATATTCAAACTTTTAGCACTTGATGATGAGCCACATTGTATAGGCTGTGTTTGGTAGAACACCTTTGAGACCACTAACTCTCCTTCTTTCTCCTCATTGTCACCAAGGTGGTATTGGTGCATCACCCAATTTGTCTTCTCTGGCTTCCTTTGCCTCCCAAAGTTTTTGTATAGCACTAGTATTTTTTTGTAACCTTTTATCGACCCGTTCACGACGACGGGTCGGGTTATTCCTGTTTTGTGCCACCTTGTTTCGCCTCCGTCATTGTTGGTATGGACTTTTCTTCGTTTCCTTGAACCACTGGTGTATGCCTTCGAAGGACGATGGAAAAAGTGCCGGATTTGGCCATCCTTGCTTACACCTACACGAAAATTAAAGAGTCCATATTTGCAATTGTATCAAAACTTAAGGTTTGTTCGGTGATACTTTACAAATCTAAATTTTTTTCTCATATGTTGGTGTATTTTAGATGTTTATCTCAAATGTTATTTATTTTTCTTTTTTAACAATCATGAGCTTAAAAAGCAGAAATTTTAAGTTGGATAAACCCAATAAGTCTCCAATGCAACCATTTCTGAAATGTACGTTAAAATCAATGAATATGATAAGGAAACCATTATTACAATTGCTTTTTTGTTTTAATTTATGCACATTCATATACTGTGCCTTGCTTGAGGCGAGGGGGACCGTATGAGATAAGATAGCCTCTATTTTTGGTTGTTTTTCGAGGTAGAAGATAAGATAACTTTTATTAATTTCTAATTACTCAACAAGAACAATGTATTTGACATACAAAATTGTTGGTATGTTCGTAGAAATTGAATGTTGGTTGAGTATGAATTCATATCTAAATGCGAAAAAAAAAGGAAGGGTAAAACGGAGAGTTACAATAAGCAAAGAAGTCCTAATCCCAAAAACATAAGACGTTTAAAGATAACATTTTTATCCGAGGACATCAATTTGTCACAAATAAGTCGTCGTAAATCTGATACAAAAAAATTGTTGTGACATATCGATAATCTAACTAACGTATGCACTATGCACTATACGTACCGGTTTAGTAAAATTAATTCTATTGATTTAGTGTCACCTCATAAAAATAATCATATCGATGATCAATGTTATTTTTGTCCCATCATCTTCGCGCAATTTCATTTTATCTTATCTGATTTATATACTAGCTCTTAAATTCAATTATATATAGATTGAAAGTCTGCATGATCAGTCTATTCAACTCACAATAAAGATACAAGTACAAACAAACAAGTTCATAAAGTATAAAAAATTTAAAGTCACAATTAGATTAACCGTGCTCATAAAAGTGCTTATATCTGTCTATGTAAATAATAATAATAATAATAATAATAAATTACCTGGTAATTTTTCTGGATGAGTGTAGCAAATTCCATTTTCGCCCTCAATTGTGGGAATAAATTCATCAATCAGAGGATGAAGCTTATTGAAACGTGGAATGTTACTAGCCGACACTTTTGCTTCCAAATGTTCAAAAATTTCTTGATCTGATGGATCAAACTTCACCCCAGCAGGCAGCCCCGGCAAATCATTAATATACGTCTAAATGCGAAATTATGAAAATAATAAGAAAAATAAATAGATCATTGCCAAATTTTTATTTTACTAAATTCTGAGGCAAAAGTTTCAAATTATTCCTTTTTTTTAATATCATTTAACAAATAGAAACTCTAACTATTTTAGGCATTATCACGGCAAAAAATTTAAACTTTTAGACCATTTGTTGCACTTTTAGTTGCAAATTAATAGTTTTTTTCCTCTCCTATTTTAGACATTATCACGGTAAGAAATTCAAACTTTTAGGCCATTTGTTGCACTTTTATTGCCAAATTAATAGTTTTTTCCCTCCCCTTTCGAATCTAAATATATGGGGGTTTAAAGTTCAACAAACAAACTTTAGACATTTAGGAACCCTTTACAACTTCACTTTTCCCTTGCTAAACGTTTTAGGAATATAATTTAATTTTTATCTGAAATGTATTGCCAAAAACAAAACTTCGTATATATGGTTGTATGCGTTAAGAATGGAGACTATTTCATATATGAGAATTTGGACAAGATGCATAGTTGTTTAGAATTGCTCGGAATCAAAATTGAGTTTCGGAAATAATATTGAAAAGATTGAAATTGAAGTTGGAGATGTTTAGATTTTAGTGATGGATCATGGAGTTGCAGTGATGATTCATCACAAAAATCTGTAAAAAATAGGAAAACATTCAGGTTTTGGTGATTCATTACCAAACTGAGTTGGTGATCCATCACCTCACTGTGGACAAATTTCATGAGGCCCATTTATATATTATTTCCTATTTCATTTTTCATTATTCCAACACATTGTAAACACACAAAAATTTAGGGTTTGAGAGAGAAATAACTTGGAGGCTTGTTCTAAGATTGTTGAGGATTAATTGAGTGAAACACGTGATCTTTTCTCACCGGGCAATCAATATAACGCCAATGGCACCGTGGATATAGCCATAATTGGGTGAATCATGTTAAAATTTTTTGTGTATTCTTGTATGTGATCTCTTCTTATTTTCTATTGCTTTATAATTGCTTAAATCAAATAACTTTCGTATTGGTCTTGGGCATGATATTGATATTGATCAATAGTCACAAGAAGTGGTAATTGAGCACCGGGTTGGGTGGTTGTTCCAAGTCTTGTTGAAGGTTTGGGGGTGATTTGATCAAGAAGGAGCCATGGGTTCTGAAGAAGTTTTGAAAACAAGAATTGAGAAGTTTGATGAATCAGACTTCAACTTCTGGAAGATACAAATGGAGGATTATTTTTATGGTAAGAATCTTTATAAACCATTGAATGATAAATTTGTTGATATGAAGGATGAAGATTGGAAAATTCTAGACAAGAAGGCTCTAGGTACTATACGTCTCTCTTTGTTGAAGAGGGTTGCTTTCAATATTGTGAAAGAGATAACGACAAAGGGGTGCATGCAGGCATTAGCTGATATGTATGAAAAGCCTACTGTTGCAAATAAGGTTCACCTTATGCGTAAGCTTTTCAACTTGAGAATGAATAAGAATACCTCTGCTACGAAACACTTAAATGAAATTAATACAATTATTTTTATCTTCTTTGCCTGATAGCTGGAATATGGTTGTCACTGCTTGGAGCAGTTCTACCGGGAAGGCAAAGTTAAAGATGAATGATATTCAAGACTTGGTCTTGGATGAGGAAGTTCGTATAAGGGATAAGAGCACTAGTTCGGGGTCCGCCTTATCTACTAAGGGTAGGGGTAGAGCTACTTCTAAAAATAAGAATGGGCATAACAGGGGACGAAGCAAGTCTAGAAAGGGATGTTTTTCATCGCGCAAGTCGATTGGGTGTTGGAATTGTAGGAAATGGGGGCATTATCAGATAGATTATCCACAACCTAGGAAGGTTGATAACCATAGCACCAATGGTGGGCAATTTGCTAATCTAGTTGAGGAGATAGTGATGCTATTGTGTTAAACGTAAGCAGTCCCGTTAAGGAATGGGTATTAGATTCGGGTGCATCTTTTTACTCTTATCCAAATAACGAAATAATGGAAGGCTACGTGAAAGGAAAATTTGGCCGATAGTGTACCTCTAGATATCGTAGGTAAGGGGAATATTAAAATCAAGTATTCGGTAGGAGGCTTGTGGACTTTTCAACATGTTAGGCACATTCCGGCTTTGAAAAGGAATCTTATATCCGTAGGGCAACTTGATGATGAGGGTTACTCACTATCTTTCAAGGATGGAGTATGGAAGATCAAAAAGAGATCTATAGTGATAGCTCATGGTGTAAAGTCGGGCACTCTTTATATGATAGAGTGTAGCCGTGATATGATAGCAGTTGCAGAGACAGATTCCAATGTTGATTTGTGGTTGGGTCATATGAGTGAGAAAGGGATGAAAGTACTTCGGTCAAAGGGGAAGCTATTGGACATAAAAAAAAAGTGAAAATTGGCAAATGTGAGAACTATATATATGGCAAGCAGCGGAAAGTGAGTTTTGTTAGACAGAGTATAACACCGAAGAAGGAGAAATTAGAGTTGGTCCATACTGACATTGGGGGAAAAGAACCAGTTGCATCTGTTGGAGGCTAGTATTATTACATAACCTTTATTGATGATCCAACAAGGAAAGTATGAATTTATTTTTTGAAAAATAATTTTGATGCTTTTCATAAATTCAAATTGGGGAAAATTTTGGTTGAGAATGAGACAGGGTTGAAACTTAAGTGTTTGCAATCTGACAATGGAGGTGAATATAAATTGACTAGGTTCAAAAATTATTCCACTGAAAACGGTATTCGTATGGAGAAGATGATTAGAGGTATTCCTCAGCGGAATGGTGTGGCAGAGCGTATGAATAGGACTCTCAATGAGAGGGCTAGATGCATGAGACTTCATACGGGTTTGCCACTGCAGTTTTGGGCGGATACAGATAGAACTGCAACTTATTTGATGAATCAACGTCCATCTATCCTTTTGGATAATAGCATTCCAAAAGAGGCCTGGAGTGGCAAAGAGGTCAGGTATGACTTTTTTCATACTTTTGGTTGTGTTTCTTATGTTTTAACTAATGCTAGTGCTACAAACAATCTTGAGGCTAAATCAAATAAGTGCACTTTCATTGGATACAACGGTGATGAGTTTGGATATGGATTTTAGGATGACCAAGATTGGAAAATTATTCGAAGTAACGACGTAGTATTCAATAAAAAGGTGATGTACAAAGACAAACATGTGGAAAAGAGTTCAACAGGCTTTGAGCCAAAAATTGATCTTGATGAGCACGAGGAGGTGCATAGATCGAGTGTAAGTGGTGGTATTCAAGTAGAGGAATATGGTCCCAATGATGAACCGAACACACCTCCTCCTACAGTTGGAAGACCGCAAAAGTATTTCCCATCCTTACATTATTTATTGTTGTCGGATGGAGGTGAACCAAAATATTTTGATGAGGCTATGGAGCATGATGATGCTCGTGATTGGAAGAGGGCCATGGAGGATGAGATGGAGTCTTTGTCCAAGAACGATATATGGTAACTTTTTCCTCTACCAAAGGGGAAAGAAGCACTTCAAAATAAATAGATTTATTGGGTCAAGAGTGAAATTGACGTTAGCAAAAGGTATAAGGTAAGGTTGATTGTAAAATGGTTTCAGTAAAGATAGGGTTTTAATTATATCGAAATATTCTTACTATACAACATATTTTTAGTTATATCTCTTGTGGCTTTGGAAGACTTACATCTAGATTAAATGGATATGAAGACAATATTTCTTTATAGTGAACATGATAAAGAAATATAAATGAGGCAACAACAAGGATTCGTAACACATGGTGTTGACAAGCTCTTGTGCAAGTTCCGAAATAGTTTGAATCACTTGATGCAAGCACCTAGACAATGATACTTGTTATTTGATGGGTACATGAAAGAGATTGGTTTCTTGAGATGTGACCAAGATCATTGCTACTACGTAAAAATTTCAAATGTTAATATTTTGTTTCTCTTGTTATATATTGATTGCAGGCCCTGACATGCAATCTATCAAGAGATTGAAGGAGTAGTTGTCTGAAAGATTTGACATGAAGGATCTTGGTGCTGCAAAGAAAATCCTTGATATTCGAATTGATAGGGAACGGAAAGTTGGCACGTTAAGCCTTACTCAAGCCGACTATGTCAAAAAAGTTTTCATTAGGTTTAATATGTAGGATGCAAAGTGAGTGGGAGTTCTTTTGGCTAGTCACTTTAAACTTAGCGAGGAGCAATGTCCCAAAATCGATGCCGAATATATAAAGAAGACACCGTATGCGTCAGTAGTGGGGAGTCTTATGTATGTTATGGTTTGTACGAGGCCAAACGTGGCTCACGCAATGGGAGTTGTGAGCAAGTACATGTCGAATATGGGGAAACAACGTTGGCAAGCAATAAAATAGATATTGAGATATCTGTCAGGTATGTCTGAGGCTTGTTTGGTTTTCAAGAAAGGTAAATCAAAACTGATTGGGTTTGTTAATTCAGATTTGTCGGGGAATATCGATGGCAGTCGCTCTACTACTGGATATGTGTTTACAGTCGGCAGTTCTGCAGTTAGTTGGGTTTCAAAACTCCAAAAGATCATTGCATTGTCTACAGCAGAGATTGAGTATGTGGAGGTAACGGAAGCATCGAAAGAATTGATATGATTTACAGAGTTCTTGGATAAATTGGGGAGATAACAAGAAAATTGTACTTTGCACAACAATAGTTAGAGTGCAATATACTGGATGAGGAATCCGGCTTTTCATGGGAGAACAAAACACATTTTGAGACGGCATCATTTTATTCGATGGTTGCTTGAAGAGCGCATGATGGAGTTGAAGAAGATCGCGGGTTCGAAAAATCTGGCGGATATATTAACCAAACCGATTGATATATCAAATTTGAGGCTTTACTCTACCTCAATTGGTTTGCAAGCTTAGGCTTGAAGTTCATGCCGTCGGTGTGATGATTGGTGATGTTATGATGTATTGCTTCGAAAGGATTAGTCTCCAACTGGGAGATTGTTAAGAATTGAGACTAATTTCGTATACGAGAATTTGGACAAGATGCGCAGTTATTCAGAATTTATCGGGATCGAAATTGAGTTCGGAAATAATATTGAAAATGTTGAAATTGAAGTTGGAGATGTTCAGATTTTAGTGATAGATCATGGAGTTGCAGTGGTGATCCATCACGAAGATTTGTCAAAAATTGGAAAGCATTCAGGTTTAGTGATTCATCACCTGACTGAGTCGGCAATCCATTACCTTACTGTGGGACAAATTTCATGAGGCCCATTTATATATTATTTCCTATTTCATTTTTCATTATTCCAACACATTGTAAACACACAAAAATTTAGGGTTTGAGAGAGAAATAACTTGGAGGCTTATTCCAAGATTGCGCGAGGAATAATTGAGTGGAACTCTTAATCTTTTCTCACTGGGTGATCAATATAACGCCAGCGGCACTGTGGACGTATCCATAGTTGGGTGAACCATGTTAAAAAATCTTGTGTGTTATTGTGTGTGATCTCTTCTTATTTTTTATTGTTTTACTTGCTTAAATCATATAACTTTTGTATTGGTCTTGGCCATGATATTAATCTCGATCAATAGTCACAACAGTGTGAATGTTCTTTCCGGAGCTTATATTTTTGCAACAAAACTACCGTGGTTATTTATTAGGTTTTTGTGTTTTATTTCTTTTTTCAATCACTAAATAAGTCTTTCCCATATGACTTTGTACAATACAACTCCATTAAAAAATGGACATTGTACAATGTAACTGCATTAAAAAATGGTTTGTTATTTTGCCAATTCTGCCTTACTTAAATTGATTTTCTTTTTTAGAAACTGTATCTGCTTTAATCAATTCTCTATATTTATGAATGGAGTTCTTTCAGGATATTTTCCCTCATCAAGAGGGCTGAGACAGGGAGACCCAATATCCCTTCTTCTATTCATTCTAAGTGAGGAACCTTTATATAGAGGTTTGATTGCTCTGAGTAATTACAGGAAGTTAGTTCAGTTTAAAACCTCAAAAAGTTGTCCCAATGTATCCCATCTTTTATTTGCAGATGATTGCTTGATATTTACAATGGATCCAAAAGCAATTTGAAGGTTTTAATGAATTTTCTTGATGAATTTGCTGCAACATCTGGTCAATGTATAAACTCTTCCAAAAGCTACTTTTATACTCATCATTCTTTAACTTCTATGGGGAAAACAAATTATTCTCATCATTCTTTAACTTCTATGGGAAAATTTATTGACTATCATTTCCTAAGAAAATAATTTAAATTCACTAACAGTATTATGAGAATTAGTTTTTTAGTACTTTTACGATTAAATATTTTTTTTCACTTCTATTATTTTGATTTATTACTATCTTGTTCATATCAAGTATTGAATTTTGATATAAAAGTGCAAGTACTATATCTAAATCTCGGATTGAAAAATTACTTATTTTGTATACATTTTTCATATGTTATATAACCGTATCTAAAAATATTCCAAACAATTTTCGTATTTTTCATTTTTTTCCAAATTTTTAGCATATGTTTTCTGCTTCTATTTTCCTTTATGATTCCAACTTCAGCTTCCACTTTCACAAACTATGGTACTTGCAACATAGATCATAAATTTTTTGGTTAATTACACTTTGCCCCAAAGGTTTCTTACAATTTCAAAAAAAAACCCAAGGTATTTGAAATTACACTATACCCCTTGAAATTTTTTAGTCATTGCATTTTACCCCCAGATGTTCCGGGGGCAAAATGAAAGTGAGATTATTTGTCACAAATAACTCCAAAATTACTAAAATACCCCTTAGATGGTATTTTTTGTATAGTTTTTTTGAAAAAAATTATTGTATACAAATATATTACTTTTATTAAAATAAAATATGATAATTGTTTTCCTTAATATAATTGAATATTAAGTTTTAAATTAATAAAATAAATCAACAAAGTAAGGGAAACATGGTCCTTATACAACAAATGCAAACTTGAGTTATAAATGGGGGAAAAGTGTAATATCGGATACCTCAGGGGTAATATGAAATTATCAAAAACCTTAGGGGGAAAGTGTAATTTACCCTAAAATTTTTGGAATCTCAGAACCCGAAAATAGAATTTCAATTGCTAAAATCCAAAGTCTTATGAAAAAATGACAGATTATATCATCGAAAGTTATAATACAAAGAAAAATATTTTTCAAATGATTCGAGAATCGCTCGAATTTCACACTAATATAATATAAACTAATACATAACAATAGGATCTAAGTATAATTGAACTAGCTTAGTAACAACTTCAATAAATGACTAACGCCCTAGTTTGATATTGTTTTTCTTCTTTCTTTCTATCTTTTTTCCCTTGAAAATTATAAGTTTAGGTATTTGGTAAAGAACAAATCAACTATGTTTTATAATTTGCTACTATTTTTCTAAGCATACTTTTAGAAACAATCTTAGTGATGTTTTTACAAACTAATTCTTCTTTTTCTATCATTAATTACTAAAACAACCTCAATTAATTACTATATTCCACAAACTTTCCTACTTTGGGTCAATTTGATATACCTGTTGGTTATTTGCTTTTGTTTTTTTAGTATATTGGAATTTACAACCTAAACTATTTGGTAAACTTCAACTCCCATGCTTTTAATTAGCTCATTTTGCTTTTTATGAGGGTGCTTTTAAAAACAACATTAGACCTAGTTTGGGATTGGTTATTCCTACCTACTTTTGTTTATTTTCCTTGAAAATTGTGCAATGTAATATTTGGTAAAGATTAAAGCAGCCGCTTTTTTTAATATACTTCTGCTTTTACAATGATGCTTTTGGAAGCAATCCTAGGGATACTTTCAAAAGTTACTTCTTCTTTTTCTATTATTAATTACAAAAATAATCTTGATTATAGTTACTACATTCCCCATACATATTTAATTTTGTATTTTTATAATAAAAAATACAAATTTACCAAACAACATATTACTTATCAAAACAACTTTTAGATTTACTAGAAAAAGCTCACGTGTGGTTGCATGTGGCATCAAATAAAAAGAACAATATGAATACAAATAATGAAAAGTATAAAAATATTATAACAACCCGAATTCCGAAAAATCCGGGGACGTGAAATCATAAAGAAATGAAAAGAAAAGAAAGAAAAATGAAACGACAACAAGTCTATGCCATCTTGTCAACGCAACTAATTGCTATTGCAGAACAATACTACGTATAACTACAGCATTTGCATCAATATCATTTATATATATATATATATATATATATATCCTACCTACAATGATATGTATGAATAACTCTAACAAAAGAATGGAAGAAGGTCGGTGTCAATCCCAAAAAAGAAATATAAACATCATCTGATAGAAGTAAAATACCAGTTTACAACAATACTACAAGCTAAATTCTTGCCAAAAATGAATAAAATAGAAGGTATACATATATTATTTGCCTCGCGTATAAGGACAAAAACATATCTATGTTTTCGCTAACGCTACATCACTATTTCAGAGTACGCTACAACAGAGTATATCAAAATACAACATGATAAAACTTTGCGTTTGTGCTAAATACAACACTAATATGCCAAAAATATATACATCAGAGCTTGAGCATCTACTGATACTCTATGCCCGACTCCGTACCAACAAAATCACACATAGAAGAAAGAAAAATGGAATGTATCCTGTTGGCCAATTAACTCTGCGATAAAAGAGAGACTACACTATATGTATGACATGAATGAACATGCGACAATATATAAGGAATAATATCATGAGCATTAATGTGATAATAGTCATGAATGCAATGCACGTTCACGCTACAACACAGACTATACGACTATGCCAACACAATACGCCAATGACTATAAAATTGGGACTGGTATCTCTGCATATTTTAATTAAAATACTAAGATTTGCCAATCGCATTGTGACGCGACCATAGCCTTCATTTACCTGCCACTTGCAATGTGATGCAATCAATGGATAATCCCTACTACAAGTTCCCCGACTTTCACAGTAAGGCTGTAGGCCTTATTACTTTCTATGCATTTTATAAGGTTGATATTATTTGTCCAAAAAAAAAAAGAAAAAGAAAAGTCTAAACTCCTAAGACATGCTTTAATGATAAAAGAAATCCTTTCATTTCAAAACTACTACATTTCAAATTAACACCTTTCTTTTAAAATTTCGCTTTCATAAAACATAAATGCTTATGCTATGCCATTATGAATACAATGCTATGTATTTTATATGATATACAACTACGCATTAATCATGATAATAAGCTATGCACTGAACATGATAATTAACTATGCATTTAACAAATTCATGTTTATTTTACGCCATACAACTACGAAATCAACTACGCATACGACTATCCATACATGACGTATCCATTACGTGAATATACAATGGTAGTTTCAAGTTTATATTAGAGTTATTTGACTACCGTACCTAGAAATATTAGGAAAAAACATCACAACTCCACTTCAAGAAAATCTCTAAATCCCTTGTGCTAGCCTCCCCTTAGGGCAAGTTGATCAATTTCTGCACTTCGAATAACAACACACCTATACAAAGAAATGCTCTAAAAGAGATGAGGATTAAGGAAATAAAATTTATTTCGGCGTATCATAGAGGCACAAAAATTGAGATAATGCAAATAAACGAGGAAGAAAGCAAGAATTACAACAAAATTTTGGCCTAATAATAAGGAACTTGAAAATTAAGTTTTTTTTTTTCGCAGACCACCATTTGAGCTACATGAAATTAGGCTTGAAAAGTTTGAAATATTTTCACTACTTCTCATAATCTTTTTCTTTTTTAAACAGATGTAAAAAGAAATGAGAAGAATGAGTATTTATCCATGCCACTTAAGTTAGTCAACACCAATGTCACGCCCCTAATCCCCATAAATACGGGGACATGATCCTATAAAGAAATAGTAACAAAAAAATACAATAATCCTCAATATAATGAATGAATAAATGTACAAATTCTCTTCCTATTACACAATCTCATAACATAAATAACCCAACTTGATTGTATATACATCAAGAATAATAACTACAATAATCTATCACAAAATATAAATATACAACTGTAGCTATCCTCATAAATCACATGCGCATATGCGATCAAGCTAGGTGCCTGAGTAAAATAAAAATTAAATAAAGAGCCAAAAATATAACATATTGTCTTATGTCTCACACAAAATAAATACACAAAAATATACTAACTTTGACTCGACAAATATCAAAGAGCTCCCAAAATGAATTAGAGTCACCCTAGACCCTCAATAGTCTAAGGCCGTGCCCTCAAGTCTACGTGATTATCCAAGTCTGAAATATCACAACACCAATGGGAAAAAAAATGGAAATTTACACAGTCAGATTAGTGATATAACTCTAAAATAGAATTTAAGTGTCTACATTATATGTATGCCCATGTAATGCCGAATGACACATGCTATGCAATTCTCCCATTTTTTCACAAATCCTTTATTTTTCACAAATCACAAAACTTTCACAAATCACAATTTGTTTCACAAAATTACAAATAATTTCATAATCACAAATATTTTTACAAATCACAAATATTTTCACGAATCACAAAATTTCCTCAAGACTCATAAAAATTGGGACTAATTTATTTCAAACATGGGCCCGAGAAACCCCAACTCACATTGTCCTTTGGACCCGAGAATCATAGGCCCGAATTACAAAAATCACAAATATCACAAAGGTTTATCAAAAAGTAGACCTTGCCCGAAAAGAAAGGAAAAGACTCAATCTATTCCGAATGCACATGTTCTTTTTAAAATATACATTTTCCACAAATAGATTGCTATAATGATGCATATGTTCATGTATAAGTATGCCAATGTACAATGTAT
>MKEJ01015059.1:0-23067 GCA_001753735.1 Embelia ribes
GAGCTTTATTTTCCCTTTTATAACTTCTATGACCATCAATCCCACTCATTTTCCATGTCTCTTCTCTCACATACACTACAATAATGAGATAAAAAATCACCTGCATCTCCACTTCCAATTGACTAAAAAAACGTTACTTGCTCCAGATCAACTTGATGTATAATCTTGCGTCTTAATATTAATTAAGTACATATTTTTAGTCTTTTATGTAGTAGTCGGTTTATCGTATGGCTACAACTTTTAAACTTTTTTTTTAAAATAATTTTTTTCCAGAATTGGATAGCATTTGATTGCAACTTTTGACCGGAACTTAGCTGTTATGCCAAGCTAAAAGAGCTAAAAAAAATTTAAACTGAATATGTCTAACTTTGTGCTTAACCTAAAAATGTAATTATTATTTTTTATTTATTAAAATCTTCCAACCAAACAAATCCTTAATATGTCATTGGACTGCTTGTAATATACTTAGTCATGCCTTTGGTATCCTCTACATTATATATAGATAATATAAAGTGGGATGACTATTTTTCTTACCACTACTTCAAAATACACTCGCACAAAAATATTATACATAAACAAACATTCACACACAAATATTATATACACAAAATTGCTTTGTAAATATGGAAAATTGGGGAATATGCTGGCAATTTCTGTGCTGGCTTCTGGGAGAAAGGCACTAAAATTTTAAAGTTTGATGGTACTGGAACATAGTTATCGGAAATGCAGATTTCGGATTGGAATCGCATTTATCCGGAAAAAAGTTTCCAGTACAGGTACAAAACATCAAAAAATTTTAGGAGGAAATACATAGGAAACGATTCAGAAATGCTTGAGAAACAATTGAAGATATACATATAAAACTCAAAGGAAACAATTGAACACTTATTGGAAATTTATTGGCTATCATTTTCTAAGAAAATAAATAAAAATCAATAACAATATTATAAAAATTAATTTTTTAGCACTTCTACTACTAAATAATATTTTTTACTTCTATTGTTTTGATTTATTACTATTTTGTACATATCAATTATTGAATTTTGATATAAAAGTATAAGTATTATAGTATTTACAAATCTAAATATCGGATTAAAAAATCACGAATTTTGCATACGATTCCCACATGTTATGTAACCTTATACAAAAATATTTCAAATTGTATTTGTATTTTCTATTTTTCCTATATTTTTGGCATACATTTACCACTTCCATTTCCAACTTGGCAAAACACCCTTTTTCTAAAACATCCACTGTTTTATTTCATAAACAATATAAAAACATAATCACTAAAGCTAGAAAGATGAGCATTCTCTTGAAATAAACAATCAATCTGATATCATTCTATCCAACCTAAAATCCTATCAACTTGGAATAGAAAATATCTCATCTTATTTAAAAAGATAGTTAAATATTATTTACTATCCTGTATAGGATAGTTGAGTGCTGATGATCAAAGCTTCTGGTAGAATAAAATGAAGGCTTCACAGCGGAGAACTTGTTCCCGAGAAACCCGTGTAACACGTCGATCATGGGCACGATACCACTCAGTTGTTGCTGGATCATCCTTATCTCCATTGTTTTCACTATCATTTCGGCATTGGCCTCCTCTCATGTATGCAACAAAGCGTCCTCGTCCAATTGTTCCAATATGCTTGACAACTCCCAGTAAACGATATTTCACCTCATCAGTTACGCTGTTGTACCTGCGACGCGTCCATACAAAAAACCAAAAAACAAAAAACATTAGCAGCATTTATAAAGGGGGGCGAGATCAACAAATTATACACCTGGAAGTTCTACGTATATGATTATGACAATCTTAAAAGAGGTCTATACTCTATGCAGATCATACAAAAAATTTGGGACACACAAGTTCCAAGAACCCAGCAACAAGTCCTTTAGTAGATAATTAGCCTTTCATTTCTAATGTGTCCCAAAATGTGCGTAAAAGTTTCAACGAAAAAGATCGCAACGTGACCAATTAATTGGTGAGACGGAAGCAAAATCAAGGTTGGAAATTAGAAAGTATCTCAACCATACGAGTGAGCTAATAAAAATCAACAAATAATGCCAGACCAGATTAAAACCAGAACTATCTCAAAGTTGGCATATGGTTTCAGATAACTCCATAAAGCTCATTCTACCATGACAATCAAGTAATATTCTTTATCTACGGTTTTGATCTTCGATCTTTTCTTGTATGATCTATTTTGGTTTTTAGCATTAATAAAGAACGGTATCAAGAATCAGCGAAATCACTGTAAAAACAAGCATTACAGACAAGCCAATAAGTTAGAAAGGACACTATATCGCAGTGAACTAAGAGAAACGTTAACTAAAATCCATACTAAAACAACAAAAAGACGAGAAATCAGTTGGTGCAGCGGTAGAATTAGCGTGCTAAAAAGCATACCTCGGATCCATGTACTGTGCAAGATCAATTGTCTCATTAAAAATGACATGGCCACGGATTTTCCGTGATACGCCACGAGCATTTTCCGTGAACCTTTCCAAATTAATGTACAAAAATTGAGGCGCCTTTTTACTCAGAAACCTTTTAGTTGCATCCCTTTTCACTTTCTCATCGCAAAGATCCATCACCTCCCAGTGAAGCTGTTCTGGATAACAAATATCACAGTAATATGTTATTTCATCGAAGAGTACCTTCTTTGCTGTAAGAGCCTCTAAACAACTCTCTATTGTAACCGGGCCACCGCTATTACCGACCTCTTCCTCATCGGACTTATAAAACTCTCCTACTGATTCACTTCCTCCACCCGAGGCAATTAAAAAAGCGTGCCAATAGATTATCTTTTACCCTTTTCACTCGCTCCTCATCAGCATCTGGACTGCTAGATTCTGCAACTTCTAGTGCATGTCTATCCAACCAGATATGCATCTACAACGGGCATTGGAACGTCTCTGAACCTTTTGTATATACAAGGAATTTTTTTGCTCGGAAGTGGTAAAGACAGATCCCCGTTCGGCTGCACTTTGAATGACAACTCACATCCCAAGCAAGAAACATTACTAAGAGGAACAAAATCGACAAAAATAGGACCCTCATCTTTTAAATCGCTTTTCTCCTTTCTCATACACGAGGCTTTGTAGTACAAATCAGTATCCAATTCAAAGAGCATTTTGTTAATGTCCGCAAATTGGTCGAATAACACATCGAAAAATCAAACGTGAAGAAAGCAAAAAAGTTTTACGCGGTTCAGTATACTCCTCTAGGTTCATGTAATGATCCATCTTCGACATATTCTGCAGAATCAAGTTAAAAAAACATGAATCACCCAAGTAAGCCAGGCCTAAGAGCATTACCACCAGCCTTTCTAAAAAACCATCATTTAATTTCTATCTCTATTATAAATACTACACAACAGTATCCTTTTCAGAAATTGATTTCTCAGATGCTAGGGAACTGCTACACTGATTTTTCTGTGATCAGAAAACTAATATTATCAATTTCTCTAATTAAAACCTAATTTGATCTCTTTTTAATCTTCTTCAACTAATAATAACACCGGCGGAACGAAGGGTGGACAACTGATCTCCGAAATTTCTATTCTATTTAAGATTTAAAATTTTCTGAGGAGTGTAATACACAGACCCCCGAGAGGAAAAGGCTAGGCCCTATATATACCCCAGAGGATTAGGCCCCTAATCCGGATCCGTCCCTACATACCGTATTTAGCCCGCCATATATAATAATAATAATCCAATAATATTTTAGGATGCTTTTGTACTTTTTATTTAAAAATAAAAATTAGTGTTTGGTGAAGTAAAAAAAAAGTAAACTTTAAATTTATGTAGATGGATAGAGTTTGATACATTTCTATAAAAATATACTTATTTTATTCTTTACAATGATATTAAATATTTTTCACAATTTACAATAAAAAAATTATTTTTTTAATATTTACCAACCACATTGTAACACTGTAAAATTTTACTCAAAAATATAACCTACACTATGCTTTTGTATCCAACCAAACGATCCCAATATCTAAAATTGAAAGGAAAATATTAATTTCACCAGTCAATTCATTTAGTGAGGGAACAGAATAAACTGCTCTCTCTCTCTCCCTCTCTTCGCGTTCTGTTCGCGGCGGTGCCCTCTCTCTCTCTCTCTCTCTCTCCGCCGTGCAAATTTGCCAGCTTCCGACGCCACGGTAAGACCTCTCTCTCTCTCTCTATATATATGCATATGTATGTATTTGCGTATATATATACTGTCAGTTTATTATCCCTTGTTCGCTGTACTACGAAGTTGAAACCCTAGCTGACAATTCCCATTTCTCTAATTTAATTTCCATTTCAAGACTTCTATTTTTTTAGCAAAATTTTTCGTTTCTTATGAGCTGTTAAATATTAAGTCTTAAATTTTTTTTCGGCTTAAAGTATCTGTCTTGTGTTTGGATTTTTGTATAAACGTGTCGAAAATTCGTGTGTTTCCCTTTTTTTTTTTTTTTATAAATATGAAACCTCGAATCTGTATTTTCTTTTGGCTTATTTGTTTTTATGTCTTTTGGAAAAACAAACTAAGTTGTAGTCAATTAAAGGCTTATTTGTTGTTATATCTTTTAAATATGTGTGTTTTTTGGCTTTATTTGTTGTTAAGTTGTAGCCATAATTTTTTTTTTTTTGTCTAAACACAATCTACGTTTTATGTTGCATTTTCATGTGTAAATGCATGAATAATTCCTGAGTTTACGTTATTTCTCTTAGGATGTGGAACTTAATTTTTTTTTGTTTTTGGCTAAATCATGCTGATATCTCTTTGTGAAAAGCAGTTAGGTTGTATTTCCCATAGTGTTTGTCGCTTCTTATGAACTGTTAAAATTTTATTATTTGAAAGACATGAACTGTTCTCCCCCCCTCCCCCAAGATTCTGACATATGTTGAATTTTTCAATGTATGGATGAATATTGTGTTTCCATTCGCTTAGGATGAGAAACCAAAAAATGTGGGTTCTCAATTTTCTATTCTTTGCTAATTTATTCTTGTATTTTTTTGGGAAAAAAGGTTATTATTATTGATAGATTATGGTAAACTAACAAAGTTCTTTGTTTTATTTCATCTATTTCATTTTCATCTGATTGTTTGGTGTGGCTTACTTTGTCGCAATGTCTTATATACTCTCTTTTTTTCATCATGTAATATTATCATAGGATCTAAAAGTTAAACGAGCGTGGAAGAGATGGAGGATAATGAGAACAGAGAGGATCAGTTGGTAAATGATGGACAAGTTCCTGAAAACAGCCCCGTTGATTCGGAAATGGAACACCAACAAGAAGTAAGTTTGCCTGCTGCGATCCTGGATGACCAAAATCCCAGCGAAGTCAGGTCTAATGTGGCTGAAGATGAAAACCATTACCCTGTAGAAAATGGTGATGATGCTGAAGACGAAAATCCTTATGGTGTAGAAAATGGTGACGAGGACCAAAACCTTTGGAATGATGAACAACAACCCATGATGGAAGATCACCAGGTTGATGAGGAGGAACAAGTTGATGTACCAGATGAGCCTGACAAAGACGAAGATGATTCTGAAAGCATGGAGGTGATGGAAAACGGAATTGAAGCTGTTGATGCTGTTGCTGAGAATAAGCAAGATCCTGTTACACCCAGTTCCCCAACAAGGTGTTCAAATGCAATAACTGATGATGATAGGAAGGAAATATCAAACAACTGGCTAGAATCTGAGGTATTTTTGAATTTCATAAAAAAATATTATGAGGACTAGCTATTGCTACAGATGTTTTTTTGGGGGGTCTATCTCAGCAATGAGGTTCATCTAACGATAAACCTAATCCGAGTCATAAGAGCTGTGACACTATCAAATCCAATTTGTTAAAATAGTACCTGTCTCAACTGGTAGTATGGAACCCTGACAAAACAATGGCTATTAAACAGATTTTGCTTTTCTTGTTTCAGATTATGGAGGACGATGAGGATGGGTCACCAGAGGAGCAGGCAGCGTTCATGAAGGAACTGGAATGTTTCTACAAAGAGAGGGGAATTGAATTCAAGCCCCCTAAGTTTTATCAGCAGCCCCTAAACTGCCTCAAGTAATGCTTATGTATCTGAGGTGTGTATAATTTTGATGCCTAGTTTTAGACATGGGCTAACCTGTTCTTGTGCTTGTACTTGTACTTGATTTTAGGTTATGGAGAGCTGTCGTTAAGTTGGGTGGTTATGATCTGGTATGGGCTTGCCTTCTTTATTTGTGTTCTCTCTATGTCATGTCACTGCATTTAATTATGTTGCATTGCTCATGCGTCTGTGGTAGGCTGTCAGGAATTGAGAGTAGAATTATTTAACTTGATTACTGTCATTCTATAATTGAGCAACTTCTTGAAGATTATAACATCAACATAGAGGTTGTGGGTACGATTACCAAACATGTGGCGTATTACCTTTAACATTTGAATTGACTTACAAATTCATGCACAAATGCACCTCTGTTTGATTTTTGAAAAGACACAGCCTGACTATTGGCAGACTTCTTTGTTTGAAAGGTTTCTTACTATTACTCTGATCTTGGACATCCTACGGGAAATAAGGAACCACTGGGTATAGGTCAGTGCGATACAAAAGCCTTATAACAAGTTTGTTAACTACGTGTACACCATTACCATATTGCTCTGGAGCTTTTGTAGTTGGTGTAAATTGCTTGTGCTTGCCTCGTTGCTCGTGCTAAAATTATGCCTTTGTTAGTTAGGAAAGTCTACTTCGCTTTATTAGACGTATATGTCATGTTACTCGACATATTTTTAGTGTTTGAGTCAGGAGAGATATCATAGAGTTTCAGGGGATTGAACATCCACTGCATATACATGGAAGTTCCTTTTCTGCTCTTTTGTTGTTTTATTTATATACACACTTTGTTTTGTCCCTGATGAGTTGCACATGTTTGTTAGCATGTGCTTTTGGTAAAAGCCTTTGCTTTTTTTGCACCTGCTTGCTTCTTTTGGGCCATTTTCTGTTTTATGCTTTTTATCTTTAAAGAAAAACCCATGGGCATAAAATTTAGAGAAATTAATCACGATCTCCTCTGAAGGGCGGGCCTGGCGCAATGGTGGAGTCTCTCCATTGTGCGCTGGTGGTCGCGGATTCGAATCAGCCTCCCTTGCAGGGGAAGGCTGCTTAGATATTCCCTTCCCCAGACCCCACAGTATTGGAGCTTCGGCACTGGGTACGCCCTTTAATCACGATCTTCTCTATTGTTCATAATTTTTTATTGCTTTAAGATTTGTACATTTTTCTCTTGAAAAATGGTGTTTGTAATATCGTAACGTTTTTCTAAATTATGGATCGAAATGCCTCTAGAGTTTATGCCATGGTTGTAAGCAAGTAGCACGCTTTGATTGTTACTTCCTTTACAAGTTTCATTGAGATTGTTGATGTCAGTTAATGCACATAGTAACTATGTCCAGAGAAGGAACTGCTAGAGATATTTGTTTGTAATTGCAGTCATGTAAAAGCTTTATTGCAGGAAAGTTGTTTGCTATGTAGAATCTATGTAGTAGCATCTATTGCTGGTATTCTAGGAACTTGTACAGACTAACTTTATTTGGTCTAGTCTCGTGTTTTCAGAGCTGTAAATATGAGGAAAGATAATGACACTGAATAAAAGTTATGCAGCAGTCTTTCTTTTGTTTATTTTAAATGTGATTCAGGCAATTGTTAAACAAATATGGGCAGTTTTCTAGGAAATCTTCTATAATCTAGAGTAATAGTTGGTCAGTTTCTTCAAGATGCCTTGATAATGGAGTTAAGATGTGTGCTTTTGTCATATGGGGAAGATGGCCTCGATTTTCTCTAGCAGAGTCCATCTGTTAAATTTTGTGATCCTCCATTGAAACCTTTTCCAAGTACCTACTTCCACTAAGTTTAATACCCAAGCTTTTGTAAGGTCAGTATCTTTTTCCTGTCATTCATCTTATTGGTTTGAAGTTTGAATCCCACTACCCTGCCTTCCATTGTTGGCATGGTATTGCTCTTGAGGATAATAGTGGTCTTCCAACATCCTATCTTGTCTTTTCTTCTTAGTCCTTTGGAGCTCCTTTTGGTTGGTGGCTTAATCGATTCTCATGTTTCTACACCAGCGGATTTGAATTCATGTTATTGTTTTTCATGATTGAATAACTGAAAACTTGCTAAACAAAATCTTTTTAAAATTTCCTTTTTTTAGGAGCCATTTGTTATTAAAAAAGCTACAAATTTCCTGTTGACTGATAACCCACGGTCTTGCAAGGCATTGTTAGCGTAGTTACTCTAGGTTTTAAGTTCTCTGTGGCAGATAATGGCACATCTGCATCAACCAATCAATAATCTCTCTCTCTCTCTCTCTCTGTCTCTTCCCCTCCTCTTCCCTCATTCCCGCTTTATTTGAGTTTCAGGGGCTTTTTGTTTTTTTATCATGTGTACTCTTCTTACTCTTATAAATTGTTTTTTCTGGCTACAATTCTTTTGCTTTGCAAAAGCTTTGTGTTACTTGCACTTCTTTCTTGACTGGGACTAGTGTTGCTCTTAAGATTCTGATTTCAATTTTATGTTTCTGAAAACAAGGATACTTATACAGATGCTTGCTTATACGCAAATATAAATATCCTCAACTTGTAAAAAAGAACTAATATCCGAGAGCAAAGAAGATTCTTTATTAGTTATCTGTATGAATTTGGTGTCTACTGAACATCGAAGAGGAAAAGAATAGTGGAGAGGTTAACTTCAGCTTAACTTGCATATTCTAAACTCTTCGTCAATCTACCATAGGTATATACTGTTTACACTTGTAGTGAAAAGTAATGCTAACTCCTTGAACCATTATCTTCAATCAGGTTCCATATTAGCGTGAATCACATATTTACTATTTGTATCAGCTAGATTAGGATTAGGCTTTGTTTTCAGCCTGGGAATGATGTACTGCGTTGTACCGTTGCTGTTGTCTAAGAAAAGGTTTGAGTTGAAGTACCTAACTATGCTGAATTTACGTTGTCACTGCTGAGATATTGTGATGGTGTGCTAAGTTGACATTGTCACTGCTGGTATATTATGATGGTGTTGATATGCAGATTTAACTGATCTGCAAGCACTATGGGTACTTTCAGGTGACTGGAACCAAGTTATGGAGGCAAGTGGGAATATCGTTCCATCCCCCAAAGTGAGTATGACACGATCTAAGTCCTCCATCTTGATATGCCACAATTAATATACTTGCTGCCAAGAGTCTGCAATAAATTTTGAAGCTAATGTTGTGTATCTGATGATTGACTTCTAAAAGTTTGTTGTTTCTCACTATTCTTGTCTCTTTATATTTGTATAATTTAAATCTCTTGAACTTTCCCTCAGGACCTGCACTACAGTTTCTTGGACATTTCGCAATTTCTATGAGAAGGTAAACTTATGTTTCTGAATTATTTTTTTTTCTTCTTAGGGCATTGTAACTTTTGTTTATTACTGGGCCGTAGTGTTTTTTAATATATGTTGTGACCCTTTTCATCTCTTCAGATAGATGCTGTATATATTTTTGCATCCATCCTTTGTACCATAAATGGACTTTAAACAAGGATGGAGTGCTGTGCTAATCCGTTAGCATGTGTATGCTGTGCACTCAAAAATTGGTATTGTGCCATAACAACGCAATATGCATATACTTTCCAAATGTATATCTTGTTCTTGTTTTTTGTTTCCTGATATTTTAACGCTGCTGGCTTGATCTAATGGAAAGCTATCTTCGGTTACAAAAGAATGTAAAAGTGTTTTTGTTGCTGTTCTTCTTTTAGGCACTTCTGGAATATGAAAGGTACAAGAGCCAAAACGGTGAGCTCCAATTTTCTGCTGCTCCCGAGTCTTCAAGTGTTGATAATAATGTAAGTCTAAAGGTGTTTTACTAATTTTGCTATTGCAATATTAACTGAGAGATTGGGTTCTTTTCGTTTTCTTTGAACTATTATGAATATTGGGTTCTGTGTTATTCCCTGTATGTAAGGTATTTAGACTAGGCTTACATGAGTTCAGTTGCACAATTTTTATATTGTATGTGACTGTGATGTCAGATTTTCAGCAAGTGCTTAGAATTCGGGTAAAGTTGGGTTCGGGGTGCTTTAATTTTTTGCCCTTCGTTTTTGAGGTATTTTCAAGTTTGTATTGCTCCCCATCTTAGGCCAATGGTTACCAAGGTCCAGGATTATCTGGTAGTAGAGCAAAGAGGGATGCTGCATCACGTGCCATGCAAGGGTGGCATGTCCAGAAGCTTTTTGAAGTTGGCGAGCCTGCGATTAAGGTCTGGTGTAGTTTTGTGTCTGTAGATTCTTTTCCTTCTACATGTCAATCTTATCTACTATTGATATCATTTCACTTGTTCATTTAATTTGTACCATTGAAACATGGTGTTCATCCTTTCCTTTTTCTCTTTTTGTTGTTTAGGACAAGAACTTCAATAATATGCCAAAGCGTGAAAAAAGTCTCAGGAGCATCGGTATGTTCTCTTTCAGATTTTTGTACTTGATTTATTACTCATGTTTAAGTTTTCCAGAAGACATGGATGCCCTATGGAAGATGGGTCCCTTGTCACTGATCTCACCCAAAAGAAGAAAGTCAATCTGCTAACAATCATAAATCTGTAGATATGCTTTCAGATTACTATTATGAGTTGTCAACATTATTTATGTTGTTCTTGCATCTGTTCATCAAAGCTTTTTATAATTTAGAAGATAGTCAACCCAGTGCTGCTCCAGTAGCAATTGACAGACATGTTATGTAGCAAGTATTTGAATTAATTGCTTCTCCCTTTTGTTACTTTTAACAGTGATTTCCGGTATTAGTTAAGCATCTAAATCTCTTTGATTGACTCAGGCTCAGTTAAACACAAGAGGCCTGGAGAGATGGAGCATACTGTGAAACTAGCCAGAACTGAAATAGGGAAACAGTTAAGTTTCTGATCCAATCTTAATTTTTTGTTGTTATTTCAGCTTGTTCCATCGAGCTGCCTTCTTTCTTTTCCAGTGAGTGTTCATACAAGCCCCCTATTGCTTTTTTTCCCTTTAATATTTTCTGCTTTTCATTTTCTTATTTGGCATTACTACTTGGTTGTCCTCTGTTACTTGTTTTATAAGCTTTTCCTTTTCCCGCATGATTTTTTTTCTCATTGGCTCATGACAAAGAACTGTTCTTGGGAGTCTGATGAAGCAGGAGCATTAAACAGATATGCTTTATTTGCACTTGTAACTTTGCTAAAAAAAATCAGTTAATGAACTTTTTTTGGAAAAAAAATAGAAAAGAAAACAAAAGAATGATTTGTTTTAAGTTCCTTAGATTCAGATTTTTATGTCAGTTCTTAGGCGATTGAAATGCTGAACCCGTGCATGTTTAATCTGAGTATCCTTATACCTGAAGATAATCAATTGGAATGAGAGTCCCTGGAATTGTCGAATGTATATATCCGTGCATGAGCCTATGCAAACAGGGTTAAAAGCGGTAGAAGCCTGGTTCAGATAGGCCGTTGTCATGTAGCAAGTTCAATACTACTAATCCTAAATGGTATGTGGGGGTCCATATGTAAACATTGCGGTGCCCATTTGCTCCTCAGCCTACAGGGTATTAGCAGCCACATTATGATTGGTATAGAATGAAAATATCTCTTATTGTGATAAAAGATTCCATTTTTATGTGGATAAGGCCCTTGCTGATATGGAATCTTGTTCCGTTTGTGTTCTTCCTATTGTCATAAATTCTTTTAATTAGTGTCATCTATGAAAGGATTGTATTGTGATTCTGTATATGTTGATTTAAGTTCTTTCTTTCATTCACCCTGGATGCTGGACCCTGGTTGCGGAGCCTAAGGCATAGCAATCCTTAGATTTACCTCAAAAAGGATGTAATACATATAGATATGGGCACAAATACAATCCACTTTTAAGTCGACAACAATTCCAAATGAGATTTAAACTAAGCCCCTGGCCGTACTGGTACTGCAAAAGTTTCCCTCACGTACCATGATGAACTGATTTTCAGGAAATGTTGCTTTTTCCCCGAGAGTAACTTGACAATTTGACTGTTATCAACCCCCGAAAAGAAAGAGAGAAAAAAAAAACCTTGATAATTGACATGCAGCCTAAATTGTTTGCAGAAATGTAGCCCCTATTTCTTGCTACATATTTGGTCACTAGCTTCTGAAATTGTGGCTAATTGCCTCTATCTACCAGGTTGGTGGTAACAGTTGAAGATGCTGGCCCCCCTGCTGAATGGGTGAAAATAAATGTGCGCGAGGCTGTAAGTTTATGTCGAAATTAAACAAAAAGAAATTGCTACTAAATTTTTCGGCTGAAGCTCTTACTAGTCACTGCAACTGATGTACAGGATGATTGTTTTGAAGTTTATGCTCTAGTCCCTGGACTTTTGCGTGAGGAGGTCTGTTCTTCTTGTAAACATGTGCTTACTTTAAATTTTTTTTACCCTTGCGCATATTATATATCTCATCCTTTTTCTGATGCTGATATTACATATAACTCTTGGTATGTTTTCTCCAAAGTATCCTCACATCCAGTTACCTCATAATTTTTTTATTGAATTTTCTATCTTTGCAAATTATATTACAGGATAACTGTAACTTAAGGGGTTGGGTTTCATGAACTAAATTGGAAGTGGAATCTTAGAACTAAGTTTGTCATTGTTTTCTTTTATTTAGATAATGCATTTATGTTGCAGGAGTTATTGATGTGTATGGATGAAGTTTGATGTGATCTGTGTTGCCCATGTGCTAGGATTCATGCTACGGATAGCGATTTCGTTGCTATTGTTTTTTTAGTTACGAGCCCTGCTGCCAGAATGTCATACATACTTTTATTTTTCATTTAAAATATTTTCTACTTTTCATCCCTGATATTGTGTACAGTAAAAATTCTTACGTTTTTTATTAATAATGGGACCAAATTTTTTATGAGGACTTCCTTCTCATTGTTGGCATGTGTTGTGCGCACTTGCGAGGTTTTCATGCTAAGCTAACTGGGAACTCCCTTTCTTGCGTTGTCTCCAATAAAAAGTTTTTGTTAAAAAGTATAAATTAGCTGATGTTATCCAGACAAGAATCAATTTGAAATCCCTGCTGATTTCAAAGTGTCAATCGAAAGTCAACATCATACCGTAATGCAATCGTACCTTCGTCATCAGTACCTAACAAGAGAAACAATCATTGCAAACCGTAATTAGAGTTAAAATAAAAGGGAAAAGATATGGCTGTCATGACGTGCTTTACACATGAGGCTTTTATTATTTATATGAAGCGCACTGATGAATGTATAACTCGGCTAATGATGTGTTTGTTGGGGATTCAGGTAAGAGTACAATCTGATCCTGCTGGACGCTTAGTCATCACAGGTCAACCAGAGCAGCCTGACAACCCTTGGGGTATCAGTGCTTTCAGGAAGGTTAGGGACTGTATTTATTTTATCTGATTTCTGAGTGGTCAATTCTAAATTGGGTCATTTATGAATATAATATTTCTGCCTTTCTTGGTAAACCTAGGCAACAACAACTACGATCTCAAGTAGATGGTTCTTCATGAAAATATATAATTTCCTTAACAGAAATAGACGAAGTTAGGGTGGGTTTGTATGAAGATTGAAAATCCCTAGAAGGTTCATTCTTCAATAACTAGTCTCCAGTTATTTTGTAGGAATATATGTGGGCAAGCTTGAGAGTTTGATACACTATTATGCTAGGTCATTAAGCGCGTTGACAAATCTTAAAGCAGCTCCCCCAGAATTAGACAGATAAAGTAGTGTGGAGATATAACTCGTTTTAGTGGATTTTGTTAGCTAATTGTGTTGTTTCACGTATTTCTGGTTGATTATAGATGAAGAAATAAGCTTAGTTGGGGCATTTTAGCTGTGTTTGGAGGGTATGAATGATTATATATATGTACAGATGTATTTTTGTTGTGAAACAATAACATGATGGTATGTATTTTCAGGTGGTTACCTTACCGGCTAGAATTGATCCGTTGCAGACGTCAGCTGTTGTTAGTCTACATGGCCGACTATATGTTCGTGTTCCTTTTGAGGAGTCGGATATCTGAAAATAGTTTGAATGGTTCCCGATACTTGGGTTCAGTTTAATCTGAGTAAACAACTAACACTGTTACCAAATATCAAAGTTTGAGTGGGGAAAAAAAAAAAAAAAAAACAAAAAAACCGAGAACTAGCAATGACATTGATAAAAAAAGCAACATGACCAAGCTTGTGAATGTTTTAGCATAATTTGGCTCGAGCTCTTGTACCTTCACTTTTGAAAGTTAGTTCTAGAGGCCTTGCAAATTGAGAAAAAAACTCGTGCAGCTTTTAGTCCTATAGGCTCAGGTTTTGTCCTGTACTCTGTAGTCACCATGACTTATCGCAGGATGGTTATTTATATATACGATTTAGTAGGATTTCAGTTTCTTATGGTGCTTGTGTTGCTTATGTTCACTCGGGTCAGTTTATTGGTATTCCTCGTGCACCGACTCTGTTCCACTTGATCTATTGCTAGATGATTTGGTCATACATATTAATCCAAGGACCTTGCCATGTATAAGTACTCTTCCATTTATGCATGTTTGGTTTCTGCAATATTCCATTAGATGGAGATTTTTGTTGTCTAAGTTCAAGTTTCAAGTTCGAATTGGAACTTTGATTTTTAGATTGTCTCATGATAAGTGTTTGTAGAAACTTCTCGAATGCAAGTTTGTAGTAGCTTGAG
This sequence comes from Embelia ribes, assembly GCA_001753735.1. Taxonomy (NCBI): domain Eukaryota; kingdom Viridiplantae; phylum Streptophyta; class Magnoliopsida; order Ericales; family Primulaceae; genus Embelia; species Embelia ribes. Next base: position 14,746 of record MKEJ01015059.1, read on the forward strand.
TTTTCCAAAGCTAATATTACTCCTGTAGCAAAAGGTTTTAGTGCCACAAGCTGCGTAATAAATACTGGTTTTTTCATAAAAAGCCGTCAAAACTGCAGTATTCTAAACAAATAAGTGTCTTGATATGTCTATACCTCTCCAAGTCTTGGGTCTGGAGTGCTCGATATTGTTCCTGTACCTGTTGGGTATTACTTAACCCCCGTTCTCAACCCGGATGGGTAAAAACATACCTGCGGTGATCTAATTGTACCAGACCAAAATCAAATAAAGCGAAGTATTCAAGGGGCATTTGCCAAAATTTATCACTCTTCAAGCATGATCAACTTGTTTTACATTAGGGGTGCAAGGAAGGGCAATGGGGAGTGAGGAGGGGGCAATTCCCTCCAGCCTAAACTCGATGCATATTTTCTTTAAATCTTTGTATGAACCCTTATTGCCCATGTAGGATTGAGTTGGTCATGCAACTGCTGAATTTGCCACTGGATTCCGAACTGATCTGACCCTATTGGTTGTCGCAAGGAGTCAGCATAAGCAGGTAGGGAAGTGGGCTCATGGGAACTTTTGAAGACCTGTGTTGGATTCGATGATTCAGGTAAAACATGCCTAAGCCTGACCAGAAATAATTTTTTGAGCAAGTCCAACTGTAGCCTTGCTTTAGGTTGATGATTTAAGCCACGTTTGGTTCAAGTGGTCAGTTTTGATTTTGTAAAAGCTAGTGTTTAAGTTGTTTTAAGGCCGAGTTTTTCAACGAACTCGTGTATTTCCAGTTCATGCCACGAAGCTTTTGCGCATTGAAATTTCGTATAGATTTGCCTTGTGTCACTTATATGATTAATCTGTCTTGTTCTTGAAATGCTTTTGAGTTTGAAGAGTTCACCGTCTGCGTGGCCCTTTATGAAGGGCAACTTTAGAGAGGCTACATCTCAGAAATATTTTCGGAAGGGGGTATATATTCAAACTTCAGCAAGCAACTGCATTTGACAATAAACACTTCCGATGTTATATTTGTAATTTTATTTTATTTTATTTTTTTGTTTTATTAAATGATTGGTATGGATCACACGCTCTGTTTATACTTTTTAGTCTCTAATACAAGTGCATATAAATGGGGATGAGACAGATGAATGCTATAGGGTGTGCCTCATAGTATAATCACTCAGTCGTGCCTCGGTCTGATATGGTTCCGTCCCCAGTGCCCTTAACATCACAATCACAACTTCAAGCTCTCTTCAGCAGGAACCGCAGCAAAAGAAACCCAAGAAAAAGCGTCTGCCAAAACCAGCCTCTGGCATGAGAAGGACCCACTCTTTTGGCCAAGCACCATGCATATACAGCCTCACCGACATGACTTAATGCTAACGAAATGAAAACCAGCCTCGCCATCCACAGTGGCTGGAAAATAAAGAGAATCAATGCCCTATGAAACGATACGGGCCAATAGCGGGCAAAAAAGCAGCAGCAAAAACTGCATTGAGGATGTATCCAGAGTTCTCTGTTTCCTATCTCACCGGTATGATATGGTTGTAGCCATTTTGCTCTCGTACATCTTTTTGGTTAACCTGTCTAAACATGGGGGAGAAAGAAAATCTGTGTCAAGCTTTGATTGTGCGTCATGTCATCAGTAGCTTAAACTATGAGTAATGTTAACGAGTGTGCTAATGATACTCGATAAGGACCCATATCTTCTACATTTTCTGTCCTATTTTATTTATTCCCATGATCCCGAGTTATCGTATAGAATTGGGGATAAGAGTGTGGTAGGCAATTATCATAGTCGTTCTGATGAATCTATTATAAGGGATGTACAATTCATAGCTGAAATGTAACAAAAACATATGGGGCCGATTTTTTAAGTTACAGTCAAAAGCTCCGCTGCCAAAATTTATGTAATCACGGTCATGGCTTGTCTTGGCTTTGGACTGCAATAGCTTCCCGTCGCCCTAAACTCTATAACATAAAAAAAATGACGAAGCGCACTAATTTACAATGAAGAATGTCAAAAACCTAAATCAAGCAAATTTTCAAGGATACTAACTTTTCTTAACAAAGCCAAGGCTTTATTTTATTAGGTGAGCCATTTTACATAGTAGGAGACCAGTTACATCAAAGGAAAGTAAATCATACAAAAAGTCAGCTGCTATATTATTAACAAAATTTTTCCAACAGTGGGAGGCACTTTTAGTTAGTATATCTGCTATATTATTTACTTCCCGATAGACATGGTTCACAACTATGAAAGAGGCCTCCGCAACAAGCTTTCAAAGTAATTTATAGAAATATGAGATAAATCTATTGTTTTGAACAAGTTATAATGGGGTTTCAATATAAAATGCAGACCCAAATTGCTGTGCGAATCGCTTGAACCGAGTGTACTCCCCATTCTACGAGTTCTGATCAGAGAGTTGAGCCTACAAATGCATCACTCTCCACGAAAGAGGGAACATATAGAAATGTTGTAGGGAAACTTTCGAGGATGCGGTACACGGATCCCGTGGGCGCTGGCCCAGAACTGAAGCATATAAAAAAAATAAAAATAAAATATAGAAACAGAATTTTCTTTTGACTTTCAAACGGAAATATAAATTTCACTCACCCCTGTCTAGCATCCCAAATTCATTATTGCCCCTTTGGTTCCAAACTATGAAATACTTTGTATTAGTATGGTCCTTAGTTTTGGTAAATGTCTCTCGTAGACTTGGTAGACTTTTTTGCAAGTAAAATGGTCCCTTTATGCACACTTTTATGCTTTAATCAGTATTTTCTTTACTTTTTCATTAATATAAAGATACAGGGCGTGCAAGCTCGATGTTAGTGCAATGTCACAAGGCGACCCAACTTATTTGAAGCGCAAGGCAAAAAATTGCCAGACATAATAAAAATTTAAATTTTTTAAGCTTTCAAATCCAGTTGGCTGTGTCCTATTGAGGATTTAGATACTACAACAAGAATTTCCACATGCTAAACAAATTTGATAAGTTCAATTGAATGAATTATCAATAACCAAATCAAAGATGCTTGCTTAAAAGTTACCTATTTACACCACATGATAACACCACATGATACTACTATTAGAATTCAGAAAGAGGTAAAAGTTAAAACTTAACATATGGACAATAATTGTTTGTAACAACAAAACTTAATTCATTGATTGTTTATTGCACGGCCCAAGTTTCAATTGAATGAACCCCCCTCCTTTATTTTTTTTGTGTATTTGAAGTTAAGGGCACATGAATTAAAAATACCATTTACCCTCAACTTTAGAGAAAATTATAACATTTAACCATACCACCCTCTATTAAAAATAATCAAAGTTACGACAAATAAGGGATATAGATGTGAACAATTTATCTAAATATTAACTTAAGAGAGCGTTTCTTTTGCTGAATAATCTTATGACAGGATTAAGTTGGGCATTCGGTAAACAATCCGAGGAAATCTCACATGCATTGTCAACTTATACGATGAAATCCTCACCTTATAACTCCGAGCCCTCTCAGAAAAGTGTATCAACTATCAATCAAGATGATAACTCACCTTGAAATATGCTCATGTAACAGTTGCTTCACCTCGACTCTTCCATTTGGAATGTCGAAGGTATTAGCAGTGCCGCCCCATCGTAGAAAAAACCGACTCTCTTGCCTAACAACACCCCTCTGAGTCTAACCAATTATAAGGGCAAAAGTTTTGGAGATAGTACATTTATGAGAATAAAATAAGAGTCTTCCACATTATGGTTTACAATTTTTCATAGCTCTTTGTTAACATTAGAATCATAAATTCGAGCTCTCTTTAGCAGAAAACGCAACGAAAAACCCCCAAGGCAGAAGGTCTGCCAGAACCAGCCTCGTGCATTACAAGGATCCACTCTTTTGGCCAAGCGCAAAGCGTACACAGCCTCACCAACATGAGCTGCTGTGGCCAAAAAGAACGCCAGCCTTACCATCCACACAGAACGGAAAATGAAGAGGCTCAATGCCTTGAGAAATGACACGGGTCCAACAGCTGGCAAAAATGCAGCAGCAAAAAGTGCAGCCATTCCGAGTGTACCAAACAGCCAGGCATAGATTGTGGGTCCATCAAGAGTTCTCCGTTTCCTATCTTGCCAGTATGATATGGTGGCAGCCATGCCCTCTTGAGGTCTCACCATTGGGACATAACCAAGCTCCTGTTTGGCTTTTAGATAAGAGAAGTAATGAGTTACACCAACCTGTTGAAATATGGGGGGGAAATTGTATCAGTTTTTTTTTTGCAATACAAGTAACACAAATTATCAAATGGATCTGGCTGGAAGATTCTGTTCGTGAAGCACTATTGCACTTTCTCATTACTCGAGTATCGGTGATGCCACGTAACACGGTAACAGCATTACGTGAGTAGTCTCAAATGCAGGGAAGAAAATACACGATGGTCCAACTAATATATGCTATCACGTTATGACAACTAGGAGTAAGTCATTTCCTGAATTGCACATTCTAAGTTCTGAAGCTTAGGTAGTGACAAATGACCTGAGAATAGAAAGAGGTAAATGAAAAATCAGGGCTATTTCAATCATAACAATCAGATAAATATGAAAACTACAAAAACGATAACAGGAAACAGAGCTTGTTTCCATACAAATCAAAACAATAACAGTGCCCAGAGGTTACACTTAAGTATTTTCCAACAATCCAGCAATGGGACTTGTAAGTGGCAAACCGAATCTTCTCCATAGGGGAAAAAAGATAACAACAAGCAACTTCATGTAATCTAATCTTATTTTTGCTAAAAGAAATAATATTTTGAAGGGTCCACCGGATCAACCAAAGACATGGCTCATTCTAAAAGGGAACTCAAAACAGGATGCATTTGATTGGGCACCAAGGGAGATATCTCTCTCTGTAAATATCTTCAAATTTCCAATAGAGAACAATGCAAATATTTTACCTAACTAGAATTTTCCTCGATAATTAATCGGATGCACTAACGATCATAGACAAAAACATAAAACTTAGATCAACTAAGAGAAGACCAAATAAGCGTCAGGATAAACCTTGAGTACTTCAGCGGGAAGCAACAACGGCTGAGGTAGCCACCAACGGTTCAACCAGGGGTATAGGACAGTATAGAGCGCCCAGAATATTTTTCCAAGGAGCAGAGCGTGAGGCACTGATATGGAGGACTTAGGCAGATCATACTCCAAGCTCTGGAGTAGGGGCCGGATAAATTCAAAAGTGTTGACTGGAGACCCTGCAAATGAAGGGTTAAAGACATGCAATTTACAATTTTTTTGCAAAGAGCTAATTGGTATTTATTCCTATTAGTTTGATCAATTTATATAACCAGTCATTTGCTAATAAAATATGTTCAAAAAGCAGTATGAAAAGTGATATTTTGTTTGAAAATAAAAGGAACTTTTCCTTATCACGTAATATTAGCATTATGAATGAAAATATTTTGGTCTAAAACAGGTTCTGTGGCAGGTGCATTCTTTCATATATATATATTGATAATGACAACAGAAAACTAAACGATCCTCAGTCTTCAATTTTCATCATTTGAGCTATTGTTGCTCTATTTAAGCAGACCTTGTTGTGAATAGCCGCCTTGAACCTTTTTCTAGCAAAAATATAGAAAATTGCTTCAATAGCAGATGCCAAACGGTCCTATGCAACTCTTAAATCAAAATCTTGGACTTGAACATCCATAGCTGATTCCAATAAATAGATCCTATGCAACTCTTAAAATCAATATCAAGGACTTATACATCCCTAGCTGATTCCAATAAATAGAAAATTCAGATATTTTTACAAGCAAACATGGTGAAGATACCATCTGATATGAAGTACGGTTGTCCAGCAGCTATCGAACGTCTTTCCTTTTGAGGAATATCATCCAATAATCCCATGCTAGCAAGTATCAAGGCCAGCACAAGGTTATCTATGTACACCCAGTCCGTCAATACAGTTGTATCACCAATTATGAAGGGCATCACACCAAGTTTTGCTAGTGCTACAAGCCGAGGGAGGTGCCTTTCTTCGCCTGGCCCATAGATAGCAGCAGGTCGAATTGCACACGTGAGGAGATTCCCTGTCTTCTTCCTGCATAAAATGGATACAAACTGAACTAAACATTCAAAACTTGAAGAGTCTCCTATCCTATAAAACCCATAGTTCAGATAACAAAACATGTTACAGAAAATTCTTTTTAACGCCTTAAATATGTCAATGAGATACGGATTTTCATGTATTATATGAAAATTTGAGTAAATACTTTTTGTGTAATACTGAATGAGACCAAGTCCTAAACAAGACAGACTTTTCTATTCAAAAACGACTAATTTATTAAATAAACAAGCCGAGCCAAATTCAAGTTGTTCATGAACAACTTAATTTATTACAGCCCTACCCACGACGACTTGACTAGTAAATTTCAACGAATAGAGTTGCTTACTTTAGAGGACGCCCATTAGATTTCAAAACCAACTGCTCAGCAATTGATTTGCTACGACCGTATGGATCAACATGATCATCCAGAGGATAATACGGTAAGGTTTCATCACCATTGACTATCTCCTTTCCACCAAACACAACATTGTGCGTACTCACGTAGACAACCCTTTTGACACCATTCTCAACGCAAGCTTCCAGGATATGGCAAGTTCCACTTATATTTACCTCATCTATGCGACCATATTGGAGCATGTCTTTTCCAGACATGCCATAAGCAGCAAGGTGAAAAACACAATCTGCCCCTCTTAATGCTCTTTGAACATCTTTTGAACGGGTAACATCCCCTATCAACATATGAACTTATCTGAGTTAATTATAGAAAACAAAACTGTTCCAGAAAAATAATAACAAAGTGAAAACCAGCAATAAGCAATCCTCTTCTAAATACAAACAAGACAAGCACTGGAATTAAATGATGGCACAGGATATGAGCCAAAAACAAGCAGCAAATTAACTAACAATATAAACAGTAGTTACTTCTTCACAAAAACCTCCAACTCCTCTCTTTCCGCATCCAAAGAGCTAGGGAAGCACAATCCATCGAGTCTCTTTCAATTATGTCAAGTTCTAGTTATTCCTATTAATCACCAAATCACACCTCAACTTGGACCTGAGTATGACAAACTCCTTCTTGACTCGACTAAAGCCCTCCAATTTGAGAGCGGGGAAAACTTCCTTTCTCAAAAAACATAAATCATGTACTGAAGGTCTAGATACACCTGTGTGTGTGGACATTGTGTGCAGATCATATAGTTAGGGAAAAAATCAAAGCACACGATCCACAAAGATGTATGTATAGTTTCTAAACACGATTTTTTACATACACCAATAAAAATAAAAAACAAAAGGAATTTTTAAAAGCGAAAACACCAGGTTGATTCTAAAAGCACAATAAAAAAGCAAAAACAAGTGTTGAAAACCAATTATCTTTCATTTTACCAAACATCACAGCTAGTTTAAAATAAAAAAACCCCACAAAACCATTACTAAACTCAACCTAATTACATTAATTTAATGTTCTCATTATACGTGAAGACCCCGACCAATTAATCTCCACGCTAATCATTCACATTGGTCTTTCCAGATGGAGGATTTCTCTCGTTTAATTTCTAAGTTAGAAATCTTGAACCAAAAATGTTCTAAATCAGTGTTTTTGTTTCTAGAATTCCCAGCAGAATTGCTATAGTGGATTTGGGAGTGGTAAACTTACAATTCATAATTTCTCTATTAAAAAGATACTTTATTTTCCCCCACCAAATTCATATAACCTAGTTAAGATTAGGGGAAAATATACTTTTATACTTTATATATATATTATATATATATACATTACATGGTACTCACTCCATCCAGCTGGAGTTAGACTGACACAAAATTTTAGGCAAAAGTCAAAAAGTAAATTTCAATGTTGAGTGAGATATAAATTATCAAATCTACCAGAACTTTTTGCCTTATTATTGCCTCTAACAAACATAATGAGCAATAATGGTAATGCATTTAAATTTGTAACAATTGAACATATCAAAGTATAAGTGTGCAATAACTCATGGACATTTGGAAGAAAAGTTTATCAATTATTATTTACTCATGGACATTTGGAAGAAAAGTTTATCAATTATTATTTGTAGACGGAGGGAGTATATGATTCCTCCAATATTTGAAAAAATGCTGGTGCGTACAATTTCTAAAATACTGAGTGATTTGTGAACGAGATATGGCCGCAAAACACTCTTATTGTGGAGAGTGGGAACTAACTACTCAATACAACCAAATCACAATCATATGTATACACAATTATATATATAAATATGTGTGTGTGTGTGTGTGTGTCTGT
>MKEJ01015061.1:4017-26051 GCA_001753735.1 Embelia ribes
TGCATTAGAATTCTCTGTGATATGCTTCTTGTTTGCCTCTACTTTTTGTGCCCAAACTTGTATAGTTTGTTAATCACATAGGTTCTTTTATTTTTTTACCTTACAGTTCAGCAGATAAATCTGTTCGCATGTTTGATCGTCGGAAAATAACTACGGGTAGCGTAGGATCGCCAATTTACAAATTTGAAGGTCACACGGCTGCTGTTTTATGTGTGCAGGTGTTAAAAGATATAACATAAATTTTGTGCTCTGGTTATATGGAAATGTTGTGGTTCTTTTTTTTTTTCTTCCTTTGACTTCTAGCTTTCTTATCCTATTGCAGTGGTCGCCAGACAGGTCATCTGTTTTTGGAAGCTCTGCGGAGGACGGCCTCTTAAATATATGGGATTATGAGAAGGTAGTGAAAATAGTGTGGTAGTGAAAATAGTGTATTCACTACTACCTCTTTTTCATATTCTGTATATGCGAGCATCTTTCTAAGTACACCATGAACAAACCAGAAATCTGGCATCTTCTCTTCGCTTCTGTTGCTCACTTTTTTCTTTTTTCTTGAGAGAGGACGCATAAAGATATAACTGAAACTGTTTGTATAAGAGATAGTCTGTTTTTTCTTTGGGTCGCTAAAAATTAACGTTGGCTATATCTATATGCATTTGACACATTATGGCACAAAGTATATAACTAGGTATCTTTTATTTCTTTAGTAAATTGAAGAAATCAGGTTCTTTTGAGTTCTGCTATTACCTCTAACCACAGGTGTTCATTAAACAGTGCGATCTCATGACGTCTTGGTTGTTTGTCAGAGTTCAATCCTCATACCATAGCTACTCGTGCAGGTTAGGACTAGGTTCTGCATATGTCGAAGTTATGATCTACCAATAAGGAAGGACATGTTAAGCGATATTAAAATTTAGCACTTAAAAGTGTCTTTATGGTGATTTCTGCACTTGTTCTTTTGCTATGGAGGGAATTTCTTCAAAGTTTGTCTGATATATGTCTTTAGCGTCAGCATAAGAATATATTAGTGACTAGTGACTACCAGCTGTTGGGATGGAATTGGTCAAGCTCTTGCTTAAACTGACCTTGTTTACTGCTACTTGCTTGGATCTAATATTGCAGTTTTGTTCAAAGAAAATATCATATATGTCTTTTTACATTTGTTTTTCTCTTTTCTTTTCTTTATTTCTACCCGATGACCTCTTATTCTCGTACTTCCGAATGAGAGATAATTAGAAAATGGGAACTTTTGCTAGTATTTGGCTACCACAACATAGAATTTAGCTGCAAACTTTGATGCACGCGACTTTAAGAATCAAGATTATTCTTGTTCGTTACTTATGTTCTAATGTTTCTCATTACATGTGTCTCATATGAGTTCTGATGCTGTTATATATTGTTGTATATCTTTTCCCACGAATGTATGCCAATATTTCATGGAAAAATTTATTTTTGATGATGCTTTAGCGTATGACTTTTAAACGCGCTCTGCTTGTCATCTGTTTTCTGATTATTTGTGATAATGCTTTGTCTACTTGCCAATCAATTCTTATTTGCAAATCAATTATTATTATTATTATTACTTAAAAGTAAATTTGTTTGAATTATGTTGCAGTTTGATGCCATGAAACAAGAGAGTGAAGGGGCGGCCAATCCTCCTGCAGGGTTATTTTTCCAACATGCTGGCCATAGGTTTGAGTGACTTATTTTTGCAACTGAAATTATCTAACCTTTCTTCCTACTAAGTATCACTTTGGATGAACCACTCCTAGCTGTTCGTAATCGTAGTCTAAAAATTCAAATTATAATGACCTCTATACGGACACTGTTATGCCACACTTATGGTAAGTAAATAGTCAAATAAGGGAACTAAAATGTCGAAGTGATGAGAAACAGGATGTTACAAAATAGAAAGCTTAATAATGGTTCATTTGAAGCTAGTAGTTCTCATTTGTTGTATGTGTTTCCTGCTCTTTTCTTGTTATCTGGTTGTTCATAATGGTTGAATTGTAAACCACCTTCTCATCTTAAAGCTTAACTTACTAGGGAGAAGGACAATACATTTATCATCTTCAACAATTATAGCGTTTTATCATCTTATTCTTTTAATAACTTAAGTTATTAAAGCTTAAGTTATTAGGGACTGAAACAATGGATCTTTTGTGGGGGAGGGGAAATTGTTTTCACGTTGATCTGAACTTCAAACCAGAAGCAACAATAATAATAAGAGAATTTAGTAGAAGGAACTTTCCGCTGATATCCAATCTTCAGGAAATTCTTCATGCAGTGGTTTATTCGCGTTCTTCTTTTCTGTCTTTTATTTCCTTTACATGTTTTGAACTCTTATTCTTCCAGGGACAAGGTTGTGGACTTCCATTTTAATGCAGTTGACCCATGGACCGTTGTCAGTGTATCTGATGATATCGATACCTCTGGCGGAGGTGGTACCTTGCAGGTAAAGCCATGCTTCTGATTCCTTCTTTGGAAATATAACGAGTTGTAACACTTAAAGTTCTTCCAATGACGTTACTCGGCTTTATTTTGTGTCCCTAACAGAACAACAAACAACAAACAATGACATAAATTCCAATAAATTGCGATTGGCTAAATGCAATGATATCACGAGGGGTAACCCTATCTTACGCTCAGGTTAAATGTTTAGGCGTGTTTAATTGATGAAGAGGGTTTAGGTTGCCAGCTTACCCCCTTATTTTTTTTTTTCCAATCTTCACTTTTGGTTTTTTTCCCTTCTTGTGTATGAAACATAATTAGGTCTTATAATTGCATATTTGTACTTTGTAGTGCTAGAATTTGCCTGAGGATTATTGTAGTAAAATATTTGATAATTATTCCATATCTAGAATGAGTACAAACCAATTTATTCAAAATTCATACGGAACTTCTTTTCATTTTCTTTAATCCATATACAATTTAGTGTCGAAATATTTGACCATGTGCATGTTTCTTTGCAGATATGGCGTATCAGTGACATGCTCTACAGGCCGGAAGAGGAAGTCTTGGCTGAGCTCGAGAAGTTTAAAGCGCACGTGGTTGAATGTACTTCCAAGTCATGAAGCATGAAGACTGTCGCAATAATTACTCGCCCGGTTCGGTTATATACTCCTTTTATGGACTTTTCTGTGTGGAGTTTATGTATTTTCCTTTGTGGTGTTTGTTGTTGTACTACTATAGTGTGTCTTGGTATCAAGAGTTGGTAAAATTAAGTTCACCATAGAGTAATTTGATCAAATTAGTTGTTTCTAACGTATGAAAAGGTGGCACTGAAAACTTTTCCCTTTTAGATTAGGGTTTGTAATAGTGGACCAAATGTTTCAAAATTTTCTCCTTGTGGTAATGTTAGAGGCTATATAGGAAATTGGGCACAATTATTGTATGCAAGTTTGAGTTACAATGATGTGTTATTTTTGTTACTACTAAATCCATATGCCTATATTTGCTTTACAAGCGCTACTCGGTTTGAGGTCCTCGTTATCCGTCTGGTTCTTTCTTTATGGCAACACTGCGGAACGTAAGGTGTAAATTATTATTCCTTAACGAGCCTCTTAGTCCAAGATGAGCCTCGCAACAGCCAAAGTCCTACGTTAACCAATTACCAAACTATCGAAATATTCCCACTACAAATAAAAACTCGGTATCTATACGTATAATTTTGGTCTCTATGTCCCCCAGGTTTCGTTAAACTAAGTATAGAAGGTGCCGTACTGGCATCTTCCAACCTAGGAGCATGCGGGGTTCTTTAGGATCGCTGTGGTAACTTCTTATTTGATTTTATGCACATGCTTGCACTGCTATTATGGCACAAATTCAAGAATAAAGATTTTGATAAAACTGTTGTATGGGATCTTTCAAAACTTTGATTAAGGCTAATAATGTACTCTTTTTCACCAACTCACCCTTATCGATATCAAAATTTAAAGTGATATTTTACTTATTATATTGCCACATTATTTTATGGGCCAATTGATAGAGTCCTTAACAATTATGATATGATCCATGTTGATTACATCGGTTGTGGGCACTTTGATTTTGGGCTAAAATACCTCGTATTGGACTCAAACTTATTTTTTAAAATTTGATTGTAAAATCGGGTGTTATCGTAATTTTAGATGAATAACTCTTGAAAATTGATTTGAGAAGCAGTGTGCTACTTTGTAATAATAGGATAAGCGGGGTTTTTTCATCACTAAAAAGAAAATTTAGGCATTCACGGAAATGAAATTAGAATTTTTTGAGGTTATGATTATAAGAAATGATAGAAAAATAAAATCCGACAGTGAAAAACAACCCGTAGGAGGCTTTTTAATAGCAACTCAGAAGACGCAGCAACGGGTTTGAAAAGCAACCGGCTTTTCTTTTCTTACTTATACTCACTCATCGGATGAGAAAAGTTCTACGGAAAAAAATAATGCCAAACTCGGCCTTAATCATCAAATAAATTGCATGACTTTTATAAATTAATTGGTAAATATAATTTTTGGGGTCTATTGACTTGGGTTGCGCTTGTTTTGGGCTTTGACTGATCCAGATCTGCACCTGGCCCATCAGGTTGACAATTTTACAAACCAAGATTTGGGGATCCCTATTGAAATAGATAAGACTTAGGATTTGTTTGGTTGCAACTTATAAGCTTGTCTTTTTAACTTTTATGTTGAAAAGCCAGACATCGTTTAGCTGCTCAACTTTTAAACTGAACTTATTTATTATTTTGGCATAGATAATCTGAAAGTTTAAAATATATGCATTTAGTTTTTTTCATAATTAGCTAACTTATTTACTTAAAACTGTAGTCAAAGAAACACTCAATACGAATCTTCTAAGGGTTTGGGCACCAAATCGATCACTTTAACAACTAAGGGTCCAAATAAAGTTCTGATTGAAACTTGGGGATCTATTGGTGTCATTTTCCCTCACACTTAAAATCTCACTGAAACCCACACAACTCTCTCTCTCTTTATTACGCTTTTGAAGCGGAGAATCTCTCTCTCCCTCTCTCTCTCTCTCTGATAATCTCTCTGTGTGCAGCCAGCAGTGCCTTTGTTTAATGCAAGCAGCAATGGCGATACCAACCGTGTCTTCTTCTTCTTCTTATTCACTAAATGCCTTCAATCTATAGAGATAGCTAGAGAGAGAAAGCTCTCGAATGGAGAATATTAGGAGGAACAGAGCTACTTGGTCTCTATTAATACTGGCAATCTTCGCTCTCATTATTGCTGATTCGGCCACCGATCCCTCTGATCGTACTCTACTCTTCTTCCTTTCGTATTTTAGTTCGTTATTTGGTTATTATTATTATTATTATTATTATCGTTGTTGTTGTTGTTGTTAATATTAATTATTATTCTCTTTTGGTCGAGATCCACGTTATTGGGATCTTGAAAGTAGTGATTTGTTTTGTTGAATCTTTTAAGCTCAATTTGTTTTTTATTATTTTTATTTTTATTTTTGTTTACAAGCTATAACCAAATAAACCATCAAATGAAACTATTAGAGCATTCTCACCGGTCTTTCATTCAATTTCTGAAATGAGAAATCTGTGCATCAGAAATGTTTTCCCATGTGTTTTTGTTTTTTGAAATCTCTAGCGAATTACTACTATAATTTTCTTAATGCAAAATCTACTATTGGTAATTTCTCGATTGACAGATATCATTTTTCCATCAAAATTATAAAATTTTAGTTTTTGTTTTATGATGTGGTATTAATTTTAAGACGTTGTGTATCAATAATGGTGCTTACAATTTTCTGAAATATTAATTTATGTAAGAAATGACTTTCTATCAAGTCTGATCCAGAAACTAAATGAGAAAGAAAGGGGTGGATGTTCTTGGAATGATCGGTCAGAATTTCTTCATAACTTAAATGAAAATATTAACTGTAACTTTAACAAGAAAATCTAGTTTTTTTTTTTTATTTGGCATCTTAAATGGGTTTTAACGTTTAATTTTTATGGTCTTTAGAACTAGATTGACAGAAAGGGTATAAAAAGAAATTTATATTAGAAAAATGAGATAGATTAGGACACCAAATTATGGATTTGTCAAATCCATAATCAGTTAAAAAAAAAAAGAGAAGAAAAGATACTCTGTATTGAACCTTTCAAATTGAATGAAACTAATAATTATGTATAAGTTAGCAATTTTTGTTTTAATTTTTAAATTTTTTAAAAAAAAGTTGATTTGCTATGAAGTGGTTGGAGTCTTTCCTATAAAATTAATTTATTCAATATAGCAATCAATTAATCAATTTCATAATAAAACACATGTATTTGTGCAATCTTCGGAGCATGGAATAAGGGAAAGGCAAAGAAAAGGGAATATATAGAAAAGGGAGCTAAATTACAATGATAACATTGACTGTAACACAAAAGGATCCATTTTTTTGGTTAGATTTGTATCAAGTAATTTCATGAAAAACAAAGACATGAGACACTATGAATGTTTTGGTTCCTTTTGTTATCCTTTCTGTGATAACTACTAGTCCAAGACAGGCATTTAGGCTTTGATTCAATTTTATACAGCTTAAAGTTGATGTAAATTGGAGATTGCTTTTTGGATCTGTATTTGAGCAAATAATGATTTAGTGCTAAGAGACCATGATCTAATGTTGAACCATTGATGCTCATTCTAAATTTTATGCAATATCTTTAATATCATTTTGCAATTGCAATGCCTGATAAATGGATTGGATAATATAATGATAAAAAACAATTGATTATGTGAACAATGCCAGTTTGAAAATGTCATTTCTGTCATTTTATATGTAATTTTATATGTAGAATAAATAAAATGCCGCTAGCTAGTTCTACCTGGAAATTTTGTAATATTTCTCTGTGCTTGGTTTCTTTGTAACTTTGTTTTTTGGATAGTGCAGTTCAAGGTCTTCAAGTTTTGTTCTCTGCACTTAACAATCCATCGCAACTAAGCAATTGGAAAGCGAGTGATGGAGATCCCTGTGGGGAGTCATGGAAAGGGGTTACTTGCCAAGGTTCCGCTGTTGTTTCAATGTGAGCAAATCTCATCGTTTTTATAAGCTTGTATCACATTCTATTTGTACAACTAATGCAGCTGTTCAATTTGATTGCGTTTTTTATTTTGGTGCGTAGAGTGATTTAACAATTTTGTTCGTGTTGTAATTGTTTTTGACAGTCAGATATCTGGATTGGGACTCAGTGGAACCATGGGTTACTTGCTTACAAACTTTTTGTCTTTGAAGACATTGTAAGCAAAGTATTTCACAAGTTTTAGTGTTTTAGCTAAGCGTTTAATTTTGAGAGATGGACCATCATTGAAAATACTACTCGTATAGACATTCCAGCCTTAATACTGATTTGTCATCATTTGACTTTGAAATTGGCACATGCTGGTATACTCCATTAACAGCGTGCCAATCAGAGTTTACTTGTGTTATAAAATATTTACATGGTTACACCAACGGTTTTCAAACTCGAGTTCCATAAGTTATAGCATTGTCGAGTGACTTCTTGATTTCTTTGTTGCAGAGATATGAGTGCCAACAATATTCATGACCCAATCCCATATCAACTGCCGCCAAATCTTACATTCTTGTAAGGATAAGTTCTTATTTTGATTTTTTTATGCATTGGATTCAGTAAATATTTCTAATGTCAGTAGTTAATGTTCAAATGCCTATAAAAATGCAGAAATCTTGCAAACAACAACTTAAGCAGCAACCTACCTTATTCACTTTCGAGTATGACTTCTCTTACTTATCTGTAAGTTGAGTCCTCTTAAGCTGCCTTTTAATACTCATAGTTAAATTTCATACCATTTACGATTGGCTAACTCTATGGTTTTTCAATTATTTCAGTAACGTGAGCCGGAATTCCCTCTCTCAGTCAGTTGGAGACATTTTTGCTAATCTTGTTGGGCTTGCAACCTTGTAAGTTGTCAGTTCTACTTAATTCACATTGCCATTAAGTATTCTGAAAATCACTTATCCGACATTCCTAGTGCTACATTCTTGCTTAGAAAATGTCACAAAAATTTGACTGTAGTAATTTAGTTTCCATATTTTCCTGACTTATAATTTGACATTTTGGAACCTTTCTTTGAATACATGTTTTTAAGCAATACTATTCTTGAAAATCTGTTTCTGACGTTCAAATGCATGATGCCCTGCAGGGATCTGTCTGTTAACAACTTCACTTCTGATCTTCCCAGTTCGTTTATTGCTTTGACTAATCTCTCCACTCTGTAAGTGTAATAAAGAATTACTCCTTGATTTAGATTTCCTTTTCAAATCGTTTTTCCTGGTTTGGATTCTAATGGTTCATTGTTTCCACGTAGTCATGTACAGGATAACCAATTTACTGGTTCGCTAAATGTCTTGACTGGTTTGCCTTTGACTGATTTGTAAGTTATTAACTACCTTGTTTGGTATTTCCCCCTATATTTTGTTTATGAGCTGCCACTAACTCTTATTTATTGACGTTCCTCAGAAATGTTGCTGACAATCATTTTACCGGGTGGATACCAAAAGAGCTTATTTCCATCCCTAAATTTATGTAAGTGGGAGATGGCTTTCTCGATTTCCATGCTTGCGTATGTATTGAGTATCATTATTTATGCGGCTTTTTATGTTTGTAATTTCTTATGGATCAGATATGGTGGAAATTCTTTCGATAATGGTCCTGCTCCTCCTCCACCACCATATACCTCACCTCCCCCTGGTAGAGTACACAATAATCGTACCCATTCTCCCGGTACATCTTCAGGTCCAGGCGGCCAATCATCAAAAGACTATGAAAACAAAAAGTTGACAGCTGGAACTATTATTGGCATAGTTGCAGGATCTTCGGTGGTGTTTCTCCTTGCACTACTGGCGCTTCTGTTCTGCATCATCAGAAAGGGCAAAAGGAAAGAATTCGTTATGGGAGCTTCTGGAGGAAGTCTACCCGTTAGTGCAGATAAAGGTAACCTGTCTGTATTTTACGTACTTTGCATATGGTGTTGTGAACTTCTGTGCAGAATCTAATCTTTTTATGCGACCCGTGTGAACCACAACCAAGGAGAGAACTGTGGGATGATAGTTTTCTATTGGCTTTTTTTTTCAAAAGCTATTCTCAGTATGATAATGCAAATTCAATCATTCACTAGGATGCTGATAATAGCTTCCACAGAGGGTTCTGACCTTTTCTCATTGCAAACTCTGTTGCACATTGTAGTGAACACAGAGATGCAAGAGCAAAGGATGAAGTCAACTGCAATTGTGGCAGACTTGAGGCCCGTGCCTTCAGAGAAAATATTATTTGATCCGATGCAAGGACAAAATGGGTCTGTGAAGAGAGTGAAGTCCGTTATAACTTCTTCTGCTTATACAGTTGCTTCTCTCCAAACAGCGACAAATAGCTTCAGTCAAGAAAATCTTATCGGCGAGGGTTCTCTTGGTCGTGTTTATAAAGGAGAATTTTCCAATGGAAAGGTAAAATCTTATTTTGGTTCACCTTCATTTTATATATCAAAGATTCCAAATACTTAATTACTAGATACATCAAAGACATGAACATAAGGTGCATTACTGTCAGATCTTCGGGAGTCTGGCTAGAGACAATACTATAGTTATAGCCTTGTATTCCGTATGCATTGGAAATTTGACCTAATTCTTTTCCTATGTTGTTTGTCTAGATAGTGGTCATCAAGAAGATCGACAATGCAGCCCTCTCTTTGCAGGAAGAAGATAATTTTGTTGAAGCTGTTTCTAATATGTCACGTCTCAGGCACCCTAACATTATTACCCTAGTTGGCTACTGTGCCGAGCATGGGCAACGTCTTTTGGTTTATGATTATATCACTAATGGAAGCTTGCACGATATGCTTCATTTTGCTGATGAAAGGAACAAAATGCTGACGTGGAATGCACGGGTTAGAGTAGCACTTGGCACTGCTCGAGCATTAGAGTATGTTGTTTGTCTTAGACTTATTCTCTATGTGTGTGTGTTTGTGTGTGTGTGTTTTTCTTTTCTGAACATAGTTCTTTGTCTAGGTACTTGCATGAAGTGTGCTTGCCTCCGGTTGTCCATAGAAACTTCAAGTCAGCTAACATTTTGCTTGATGACGACTTAAATCCTCACTTGTCAGACTGTGGAATTGCTGCTTTAACACCAAATATGGAGCGACAGGTACTTTTTATTGCTCTAGAATATGCTATCATAACTTTATTGTGATTTTGTGCTTTCTTCCAACAGATTTATCGAGTGTGTTACCCTGACGAAAACTGGGAACATAGATCTGTGGTTGTGTGTATGTCTTATATATGCGATGATATGCAATGCTAGAGTGAAACTAGATTTAGCATTGTCGTATTGCATCATGATCTTGCGTCTTTGAGTAATAAAGATTACAGAGGGTTGATGTGCATGTAATTCAATTTGACATGTGTTCCTTCTATGCTTATCAGGTTTCATCCACAGAAATGGTTGGTGCATTTGGTTATAGTGCTCCCGAATTTGCATTATCTGGTATATACACAGTAAAAAGTGATGTTTACAGCTTTGGGGTGGTGATGTTGGAGCTGTTGACTGGCCGAAAGCCACTCGATAGGTAAAAGCCATTCCATAAGGCTTTAGTGGTCCGTTCAGTTTTCAACTTTTAGCATTTTAATCGTAAAAAGAAAAGAAAAATATTCATTTAATGTGCTTTTGTGTTGCTTTTTTTCCCCTTGTCTTTTCAGTTCGAGGGTGAGAGCCGAGCAGTCACTTGTACAATGGGCCACCCCTCAACTTCATGATATTGATTCCTTGGCGAAAATGGTGGATCCTTCTCTAAATGGCATGTATCCTGCCAAGTCATTGTCGCGCTTTGCCGACATCATTGCCCTTTGTGTCCAGGTAATTTTTTATCTTTTTCTTATTTGTGAAACATCCCATAAAGCGAAAATGGTGCAAGTACTTGACACAAAAAGAAAATGAGAAAAAAAGGAATTATCAAGTTTTCAGGTGTATGCATCCTTATTCTTACATTTAGTTGCATCTTAAAAGTATAAATGTAACTGTTTTTGGTAGGGATTGGGTTATTTTTGTTTGAGAATTTCGAAAAAACCCAATTCACTACAGGGTTTCAAAAGTACAATTGTTTTCAGTGAAAATCAGTGAAACCAAGGACACAAATAGAAACATAACATTCAGATCCTTGGAGATTTAACATGTAGTGCATAGATTGGTAATTAGGGTTCACCAGGATTGGATTACTTTATGATTTTTATTTCTCATGTAGCCCGAGCCCGAATTTCGGCCTCCTATGTCTGAAGTTGTGCAAGCACTGGTTCGGTTAATGCAAAGGGCAAGCGTTGTGAAAAGGCGGTCGAGTGATGAAACAGGTTTTATGTACAGAACTCCGACTCCCGAGCAGGAGACACCCGACACGTCGTACTGATTTCCAAATATTTGGATCTTTACAATTTTTTGTACAATGAATTATGCAAAGACGGAGTTATTGAAATGAAAGAGAGAATTGTGAAAAGGCGGGGGGGCGTCACTAACCATGCAGATTGGTGGTGTATATTCGACATACATGTGATGCTTTAATTTTATTATTTAATTTTGGAATTTTAACAAATCAATACAATAATATTTCTTCATGCATGAAGGCAATTATGGTTTCAAATATCTCAGTAATAAAAATCGTGTTAAAAGTTATGATTGATTGTCGAAAACTAAGAAAGATGTACCTTTCTATTTGTTTGCTAAGATTTATAGTATCAATATCTATGTGCAATTGATTTTATTTCCTAGATGATCATTATTTCCTAGTTCGTCATTTTTGTATAGGCTATATATATGTTTCTTGTACATTATTGTGAAATACAGCAAATCATTATTTTGCTCATATTAATTTTAACATGGTATCATATATGATTTGCCCATATTAATTTTAACATGGTACCAAAACTCATAGCTCTAAAACCTAAATCACCTCATCACAGCCTCAATACCGTACATCCCATCTCTTTTCATTTATCTTATCATCATTTTTCTCCTTCTCATCATGCTTTACTTGCTTCTATTAATGATATTATTGATCCCGCTTCTTTTTCTGAAACTGTGCTATATTCACATTGGCGTGAGGCCATGCGATTTAAGTTTATAGTATTTTGAGGGCAATTGAACATGGTCTTTGGTCCCTCTCCCAACTAGTAAGAGGTCTATTTGCTGTAAGTGGGCTTACAAGATCAAATTATGTGCCGATAGATCCAACGAGAGTTATAAGGCACAATTAGTAGTAAAGGGTTATACACAGGCTGAGGGGCTTGATTTTCAAGATACTTTTGCACCAGTTGCCAAACTGGCAAATGTTCGCTGTTTGTTAGCTGTTGCAGGTGTTCGTAAATGGAAATTATAGCAACTTGACATTAGTAATACTTTCTTACCTGGCGATTTACATGAGGAGGTTTATATGTATTTACCTCCTCGGCTTAGTGGACAGGGGGAGATACGAGTGTGTCATTTGTATAAATCTTTGCATAGTCAGAAACAAGTGTAGCGCCAATGGTACTCCAAGTTGTCCTCTGTTCTTTTGTTGGCTGGTTACTGCCAGTCGCCATCAAATCATTCATTATTTACTCATACTTTGGGCACTTTATTTAATGTTATTGTCGTATATGTTGATGATATTTTGGTTACAAACAATGTTCATACTTGCATTCAGACTCTTAAGGAATTTTTGGCATCTCGTTTTAGCATTTAAGACTTGGGTTCTTTGAAGTATTTTTTGGGTTTAGAGGTTACCCGTTCTTCCTCTGGGATTTTTATTCACTGCATAAGTACGCTTTGGATATATTGACTGATGCGGGGCAATTGGATACTCGTCCTGTTGATTTCCTGATGGAGAGGGGTCCTCGACTTAGATCGGATGAAGGGACTGTTTTATCGGATCCTAGTTCATATCTATAACTGATTGGTCATCTACTTTACTTGACCATTAATAGACTTGACATTACTTTTCCAATTCATTATCTTAGTTATTTTATGTAGGATCCATGTGCCTTTCATATGTAGTATACTTATAGGGTTATTCGCTATGTCAAAGAATCCCTAATCATGATTGGTTTTTTCTTCATAGAGTAATTTGCAACTTACAACTTATACCAATTCTAATTGGGCTGGTTGTCTGACTACACGTAGTTCTACTATTGTTTTTTTTTAATTTTTATTTCAGGTTCTAGTCCGATTTCTTGGAGTTCCAATAAGCTGGAAGTCGTTTCTCGTTCTTCTGCTAAAGCGGAATACATGGCCGTGGCTGTTATTACATGTACACTTGTTTGGTTGACTATTTTGCTTCGCAATTTATATGTTTGTCAACTTCATCCAATTCGTTTGTTTTGTGATAATTAGTCTGCTATTCAGATTGCTAATAATCCGGTTTTCATGAGAGCACCAAATATATGTCATGAGAGCACCAAATATATGGAAATTGATTGCTATTTGGTGCGGGAAAAGCTTCAGTCGGGCCTCATTTTCCCTCTTCATAGTTCTATTCGTTCACAGCTTGCAGAAGTTTTTACGAAACCCTTTGTTGTAATCTTTGTTAGCATTTTATGCTCAAGTTGAGCACTATGGATCTTCGTGCTCCAACTTGAGATGAAATGTTAAGATTTATAGAATTAGTATTTATGTGTAATTGATTTTATTTCCTAGATGGTCATTATTTCCTAGTTAGTCTTCTTTGTATAGGCTATATATATGTATCTTGTGCATTATTGTGAAATACAACAAATTATTATTTGATATTAACTTTAACATTGTTTCTTGTTTTCCCTGCCTTTCATTGCAGAGATAGCGCCCTTTTGCCCACTCGAGATATAACATTATTTCCTCGTACTCTTATAATAACCAATACAACTTAATATTGTTTCTTTTTTTTTCTACTCTTAACTAGAATATAGAAAAGGATACATAAATAGAAGTAAAGACACCCCAAAAAAGAAATTATTAGGAAACGGAAACAGGCACGACAGACACAGGAATCCTGACAATGTGATTCAAACTCCCCGTCAACACGACTTCTCCGAAACTGTAATCTTCGTGAGTTTGAGTCACATTAAACCTAATCTCCAACTCTTGACTTCCACTCGGGGCAATCGTAAAATAACTAGGACTTAAACTAATGGTAACCCCCTTTGGTGAAACCACTGCGGACACATAAGTCTCTTGTTTGGTCGACACATTTGTAACCCTCCGTCTCAGTGACCGGGACCCGGCAAGGGCGGAGATGGTGATCGATGGGATGTTGAGATCAGACGAGGTGTTAAGGGAACCAGTACACGTTCGACCAGTGGCAGTTTGGATATCAGATGGGTCTATGTTTGGTAGGGTGCACAAGAAGTTGATGTAGTCATCATATCCTGCATTGTTTTAGCCAAATCAATTACTTTCCTTGGCATTTTGACTAGGAAAATACTATTCTAGAACAAATATTTCAAGTACAAACAACAAATGAGAAATTTCATTGTGAGTAATGACATACGTAAACAAAATTTTGTACAAAACTATACAAACACCTATATTGTTACATTCTGGGCGTGGATTTTCCCCCATAAATTAGAGAATGTTTCACCATCTGACACTTAGTATTGATCAATTATCAATTCAGCCAAGCCTTTGGACCATTTTCCAATCAAATGAATAACTATTTCTCGACTCGACTTAAAATTAGAAAAAAAAAATGGTCAAAATTTAATTAGAATAAAACCAGGAGGAAAAAGACTTTCGATGTCCTAGAAGCAAATGAAAATTCTCATTTGTATCGACTAACGCAAGTAAGCAAGCAAGAAGCTAACCTGACAAAAAGACCAACCCAGGATCCAATGCACGGCGAGGGGTGACAAAACCGTGGCCAACGTCAAACGGAGTGGACGTGTTCAAGGTATAGAGATCGAACCCCTCGGCCAATAAAGGGTCACCTTGATTATCATAGTTAGTAGCAGTGGTTGCCATTGCAGAAGCAATCATAGAAGGGTCCCAAGAAGGGTTATGTTGCTTTATTAGTGCAGCTATGCCTGCTATATGAGGAGTTGCCATGCTTGTACCAGATAATAGTGCAAAATTGTACCCTAAGAAATGTAGTACATTAAAAGGTTAGCCATTTGAGAAATTACAGGGTTTGTTTGGTTGCGACTTTTCAGGAAAAAAAATAGATTTTTTGGACAAAAAAGAAGGTGAATGTCAGTCACGCAATAGATTGATAGTTTGGAGACTAGAAATCGACAGCCTACTAATTTTAATTAAAGCACAATTGCCAATTTTAGAAGACGGGGATGGTTTTTAGTACGGAAACGTGAAACTGGGTGAAAAAGAATGGCAAAACGGGATGCATCGATATTACAAATAATCAAATAAATACTAGTATGATTTCTACTTGAATATTGGTTAGCTACATCATGAAAACAAATGTTA
This sequence comes from Embelia ribes, assembly GCA_001753735.1. Classification (NCBI taxonomy): domain Eukaryota; kingdom Viridiplantae; phylum Streptophyta; class Magnoliopsida; order Ericales; family Primulaceae; genus Embelia; species Embelia ribes. The sequence goes on from MKEJ01015061.1 coordinate 19,445, forward strand.
TTACAGAATTATTATATATTTAAAAAAAAAAAGATATAACACAATTAGTAGCAGTATAAACTATATTAGTATTAAGAAAAATGATTAAAGAGAATGTATTCCTTATTTTGGGTCAGGTGTAAGGCAACGGCTCGGAAGCATATTTCCGGTACGAGTCCCTGAAGAGCAGAGTTCCCATACTAGAAACGAGTTTCCCAGGTTTGAGAGAGTTTCTTAGTAACCATAAAATAAATATAGAGTTGTTTGGTTTCTATTTTTAACCAAAAAAGTAACGAACCTATGAGTCTGATAGAGAGGTTACAGCCATCCCTCCCAATAATTTGAAAAAATCTATATGATATCTTATTTCTCATATCCCCCTCCTCCCTCCAATAAAAAACATGTTGATGATCTTTAGCCTGCTTGAAAATTTTAGATGATGCTCAAGACCCCCTTATTCTGATCCAAGGCCCCTCTTTGCAAGGATATGAGCAAATTCAGCTCAAAGATTGAGCAGTCAAATGCAGTTCAAATCTTTAGGAAAGCCGAAATGAATCGATACGAGCCTATATATAAAATGACTTACCAGCCAAGATGGGTTCTAGGACACTCATGGGGCTCCAAGCAGCCCAAATCTGATGACCTGGAGCCAAGATATCAGGCTTCAAAATATCAATAGGGTCCCCTTTGGAGTTAATAATGTCAGGTCCCCTTGATGAGAACCTACTCACAACTGGTGCCCTTCCCATGTATGTAGCTACCCTCCCTTCACCTATCCCTGCCCTTCCATTGTAGGTCACCACTTTCCCCTTTTCACTTCTCTCTGTGTTCTCTTCATAGTACTCAGATATGATCTGTCAAAACCGTATGTATGTACGGACGGACGGATTTAATACGATCCTTTTTTTGTTTTATATGTTAGTGAAAATTCGGCATGACATACAGTTTATGTTGTAAAATTCCTAATAATTTTCTTAATAAAAAAAGAAAATCATTTTTGTAACTTTACTATGGGAAAATGGCTACAACCCTGTGAATTGTATTTGTATTACTTGGGTTTAGGTAAAAAAAAAACTATATCATTAGAAATGGGACAGACGTGTAGGGTCTAACTGCGTAGGTGCTTGTACAGTTTCGATACCCAACTGTAGGTACGTATACATACCTTTGCATCAGTAGTCTTTGGAATCATAATTCCAGACACAGCAAAAGGAATGGGCTCGGCAACAAAATCCCCATACACAGGATTTGCAACCAACACAAAACTCACAAACCCAAGAGCCCTTGCTGTGTCAACAATTGCGGTAACCGAAGAAGTCCCATTGTAGAATCCGGACGAGAAGGTGCAAATGACCAAACTACCCTCCACCACTGCACGGTCAAAGACCTCCGGGTACTGGCACTCCTCTGTGTATTCGGGTGCTTTCGGGAATTTCCCATCAGGTTTCAGTGCATCTCTGGCTAACACTAGCCTGTGCTTCATTTTGTCACTGCCAAAGCTTGGTCCTAAAGAAAGCATATAATCAAATATTCTCTCTGTCCAAAAATAATAGACACAGTCAAACTAGCACACAGTTTTATATAAAAATAATATTTCAAAATTTTAATTAGGTACAAATGACTCAATATACTCTTATGATTTTTTGTTGTGTTCATTCCCCTTTTAAAGGGTGGTAACAGTGATATTCCATTTAATTGTGCCATGATTGTACTTGCTAAAAATGGAAGTGATAAATTTTTTTAGACATTCAAATAAAGAAACTGTATTAAATATTTGTGGATTGAGTGAGTAATACATTGATCAATGAAAATGAAAAGGGTACTGAAAATAATATGTCGAAAGTGGATAATCAGATACTTTATCAGCTATATATTGAAAAATGGAATTTAAGTTCTCTAAATTAGTACCTAGGAAATTTGTTATGAAGGCAAAATAATTTCTGGAAAGCTTCATTATTATTCGGAAACTAGGAACAAATCAAGAACAAATCATTATTAGTTTTTTACTCCCTTTTTGTATAATGCTAATTCTACTTATAAGATTACTAACTCTATTTTATTAATAAAATATAACCATATATATAATTACATACATTTTCTCAATATAGATAATTCATTTTCAATAGAATCATATATTTTTCATACTAATATTTATCAGATTTCTTTTAATTCTTAAAAATCTACAATATTTTAGCCATCAAGTTCTACAAATTTTCTCTATCTTAAAAATTAAATACGTACAGACTCTTAATTAGTAACATCTGGTGTGTTAATTAAAAAAAATAAAAGCACAAAATATTTTCGCAAAAAAGTTTGTGCCCTTTTTATACTTAATTGTCGGCACGTATATCATTACCGATTTAAATTAGATAACTTTACCTGATAATCCCACCCCACCAATTTGGCAACCATTCCCAAGAACAAGGGTGGCCGGATAATTCCGGTCCGTGTTGCAAGAGGCTACACCCACGGCCCACGGACTGTACGACAACACGGAGAATGGGGCGGGCCCATGGTTCCCTCCGGCTTGGACCACGAAAACCCCCGCTCGTCTAGCCGATAGCATGAATAAATCGAACATGTTTAGTACAGTGAGTGTGCCTTCGGGCGGCTCATCTGGGCCTATCGAGAGTGCTAGTATGTCCACTCCGTCTCGTGTAGCCTGCCATCACAAATAAATAAATAAATAAAATAATAATAGTTTGAGTTATTATGCATACTTGTTTATATTTGAATTATGGTAACGAAAACTATGTTAGAGGTGAAAAACTTGTTTCTTACTGAATTATAGTAACGAAAACAATGCACACTAGAAACTCGATTCCGAAAAATTTAATAGCATGCAAAAATGAAGTAAAATATGTTTAATCATTTTTTATAATACTAATGTTATGTATAATATTACTAACGGTATTTTACTTTAAAATATACTATAACTATCATTTTAATCACATATATTTCTTACTGTTGCTTACTGAATTTCAAGTAGAGCCAAGTATTATCTATTTGATTTATCTGTAATATAATTGGTCCCCATTTCTCCGATCCTTTTAAGTCCACGTTAAAGTGCAACATAATATCCATTAATTTTTAACCGCCAAAGAGTCAACCTAATGGTCGAATGACCGGTATTTATGAATTCAGGCATGAGGTGTGAAGTTCGATTCACATGGGCCGCACTTGGGGCTACACCCCTTAGCTTGCTAAGCTGAATACTGGTCCGTGTTGGAAATTATCATGGCTACGAGATATTAGACCCTGAACTAATCGGACGGTGCAAGCCGATGGAAATCACATATTTAAATATATATATATATATATATATCCATGATTTTTTTATTATCGAATGAATAAAGTAAAGGAAAATATATGAAGCATCAAGAAATAGTTGGTTACTTGATCAATGGCTGCAAGCACATCTGTTAAAGTTCCCACCGTTGGATATATAGCCTTGTAAACTGCTATTCTGAGTCACAAAATATAATTAATGAAAAAGCCAAAATTCAAAACATCGTGCTAATTTAGGAATGTTCGTACTCAACTTGTTTTCATAGTGTAACTTTTCTGTTTGGATAAGCTAGTTTTTAAAAGTATGAGTTCCGACATTTTAAGACATTCGAACCGTGAGAATGAGCCGAGTTTTTCAGTAAAGATCTAGCTGGACGAACGCTTTTACATAATGAATTATACTATCACTTGGGCTCAATGAGTGTGCGATTGTTCTAGTTTGACCCTGTAAAATAAGAATATACTTTTACGTTCAAACCGGAAAAGGTGGGCTACCTGGCATAGTACGATGGATCGTCCCTCCATGCATGACAGATTTTAGCCACTGATTAGGCTGTGGTTAAATATATAGATCTGATACAAAATTTAAAATTCTGAAAATCTATCTAATCTCAATCACTAATCTTAAAATTAACAGTACAAATTTAATATGCAGAAGTTATCCATCGCTATGCCATACTTCCAATTGTACCAATTAGTAAATAAGCGAGCTCTAGCCTAATATTTAACGAGTGTTTTGATTACGATAGTGCCCCTAAACACAAATCCTAAGCCCTTATGCTAAAGAATAATTTATAATATCAGACTTATCAGAAATAATAATATTAAATTCAATTCGAAAATTGCATAGGTAATTATTAGAGAAATAAACCTTGCACGTGGCGCCATCCCACTGGCTAGACCATAGTAGAAACTATTGACTACAACTGGAACTCCAGAATTTCCAGCTGCTGTTGATGCCACGTGGCTGAATTTCAAATCCACCAAACATTCATCATTAACAATTATCATATATATATGCATTTGCCACGATTTTATTTTCATCAAAAACCAATATAAAGTTTTGTTTCTAACGAATTATAACTATTAATCTTATTAAATAATATAATAATTGTTTTTTATAATATGCCATTTAAAAATTGGGTTTATTAAACGATCGTTGTTCCAACTAAAAATAATATTTTATCACCGGTTATCCTTGTAATGACAACATTAGTTAAGTTTTAAATATTAAATAATTGATTCATTTTGTGAACAATAATTAATCATACGTAGAAGAATTCATATCAACAGACCCATTGTAGTTTGTTTAGAGATAATTTATTATTATTATTATTATTGTTGTTTTTTTGTTTTTTGGAGGGTATTAATTATCATTGTTGTTCATGATCATCTCCTAGTTTTAGCCAACATTTTTACTATTATAAAAATAACTAAAAAAATTGCCCAAAAGGTATCACTTTCCAACTAAGTTGGAGAACAATTTTAAATTTGGATCCCCGTAGCATTTGAATAAAATTAAGGAGAATAATTTCGATGAAAATAATAAGAATTATAAAATTGAATTTACATATATATATATATATATTACCTGCCATGTCCAACAGCATCAAAGGGTGACAAAAAGTCACACGTGGCATTGAGAGTGGCAATTGCCTGGGCCCCAGCTGAGAAATATCTTGCAATCACAATCTTCCCATTGCAAGCCACTGATGGAAAATGTGGGCCCACCTCACACTCCCCAGAGATATGTGACAACAATTTATTATTATTATTATTATTATTATTTGTTGAATAATTATTGTTGATGATGGTTGGATCAAAGGCAAAGCTTGGGTGGAAAGGATTTATTCCTGTCATAGTGCAGAAGCATGAACAACCAGTTAGAAAGATTAAATCTCTATCATGTTAGTATAATATTTCAATTTAATTTTAGAGGACAGTTCAATTAATACATATTTTATAGTATTAATTACCATAGTTTTTAAATGCATCATCTACACTGTTAGATCAAACATGGTAAATTAATTTCAAGTATTTTGTGGGTTAGATCAATGCAAATCTAACAATTTAAAATATGGATGTTCAATCATCGTTCGTTTAGTTCAGGAACTTCTTTTATCACAAACATCGTAATAAAAACAGAGTTTTTATACGTACCAGTATATCAAAAGTTGGTATATGTTCCATTCGTCTACAATTAAAAGGTGTGTTTGACCGGACACAAAATTGTATGCATGTTTAAAAATTAATTGAACATATATTAAGTTTAGTAAAGTTAAGCACTTTTGTCCCTAAAGAAATTTGGCATGTGCGCGTATGTGCAATACACGTTGACAGTTTTCGTTCAACTTTTGGACAGAAATTGTTAAATATGTACTAACCGAAAAATTATTTGCACGTCAGTATACTAACTAGCAAAATATAAATACTAATATACTAATTGGCTAACGGATAAAAGATTAGTGTATTGATTCATAATTAATCTTAAATTAATATTAATACTAGTATATATAAAAACTCTTCCCATATATATAATATAATATATATATAATATGTTGAATAATACCAGTGTCAATGGAACCAATGATAATCCCTTCTCCAGAGTCTGTGTCTCCACCCTGTTGTGCCCAGACACGTGGCAATCTGTTTAGGCCTAGGAATTGAGGGGTGTAAGTTGTCATAATCTTTGCTCCCCTGTCCTTCTCTACTAATTTCACCCCTTGAGCTTGCTTTATCTTTTCCACCTGTACTTAAATTAGATTCTGTTTTTAGAGATCAATTTTATATTCTAATTGAAAGTGGGAGTTTCTATCATTTTTGTACGGGACTTTTTTTATATGCTATGCGGAACTTGAGTATTATAATGTTAACAAGTTTTTCTAAAATTTTTACAGTTTTTTTTTATAGGCATGTGTTTGTTCTCTAACATAATTTTGAGCACAAAAATACTACTACACTGACATCAGCATCCTACAACTTTTGAGCTTTAAGAAAACAAAATTAGGATTTTCGTTTCACAAATATAATTTTTTATTTTGGCTTCTGTCTCTTCCATTTTCAATTTTTAGCTCCTCTTATGTGTATGTGTATATATATATATATATATATATTAAAAGAAGAGCCTCAAAGTCATACTGTGCCAAGTGTTTACCCTAGTTGATTAATATGTGGACATTCTTAATTAATATGCTAAAAATTAAATTAAAATTTTAATTTATTAGTAAAACAAAAAAAAATCACATTTTTTAGTCAAATTCAAGTATTATTGCAAATTAAATGTCGCGTTAAGTTTTCTCTTTCACTATTATTGCAAATTAAATTTGAGATGGTCTATTTT
>MKEJ01015063.1:4255-14830 GCA_001753735.1 Embelia ribes
TTTTTTTTAGTTCGATACCCACTTCCCTTTTTGTGACAACTAATAGAGTGTAGAGATGTGCAATAGCACTATGGCACAGCTTGATTTTGTCACATAACTAAATGTTTACTAGGTGCAATATTCCATATTTTTTAACTGTTAAAATTATTTTATTATATTTTTATATGAAATTTAGTATATATTTTTATATGTAATATTAGTACCCAACATAATTTTTTTGCGGAATTTCCAAGTCCGGCACCTCAGGTCCATATTGCAAGTTTATATGTTTGTTATTTTTTCATGGGTACTGAAAGTTTAATTAAACTTAACATATACGTTGTATTTAGGCGATTGGTTAAAAAAAATTTAGAAGTATTTCGAGAAAAATGACAAAGTCAAAGGAGATTTCATTACAAATCACTATGCATACATACATGTATCCGCGGCACAAAAAATATAAAACTCACATTTTGTATCCTTGCTATATATTGTTAAGCAGTGTCGATAAAATTTGGACTTATATATATATATATATTGTATGCATGCGCGTACGCATCCCTAAATTCTTAAGAATCCACGTATGTTTATTACTAAAAAATCTTTTCTTTAGTCGGAAATTCGTTTCAATGAGTGTTGCAAAGGCTTGTTGAAAACTCTTAATCATGATATGTAATTTTTCACCTTAGTTTCAGAATTTTTTTGATAATGCATAGCAATTTGAAGTAAACGAAGTAAAATAAAACTGAATAACAAAATGTGCTTTTATTACTCAATTTAATCGATTCGATTATGACTATGGAACCATTTACAAAAGTTCGGATGGCTTCGAACTACATTATTGCTACTCGCTAAATTACGCCTACTACTAGATAAAACCCGTGTTGGGAAGTGTCTTAAATAATTGTTCTTAAATGTTATTCTTTATTGTAGGCCGCATGATCCAATCCAATTGCCAGCATTTAATATTTTCTTTTATCTGTTATGCTCTAGTTGTGACATGTGTCTCACTTCTTCAACCCGTTCTCACATGTTGGCAATTATGTTGCCACATCTCACTACAATATTATTAAAATTGGTTAATTATATTAATCAAATTTTATTATTGTAAATTTTTGCCAATCCTTTAAAAAGGCATAATTATAATAACCCAATCGGGTCTTATTTAAATTACCCTTCTAATGGCCTAAATCAATTTTGAATTATACAATCTTTCAACTTATTGCATTAATTAAGTTAATTGTCTTTAACCTAACCATCATATGACAAATTGATCAAAATAAAATATTATCTTAGGCTTTTAATTATTAACTAATTAATCCTATGATGGGCCCACAATAATGTAATATGCTTGCACATACCGTTCTTAATTATTATGAAACGAATTAAAATTCTCATTTTAAATTATTAATTATTAATCAACTCTTTCAATAGATTTAAGTAATTAAAAAAAAAAAACTGGTGTAAACCAAAGAGACATTTTATAGGTTTTTGAGGGTCACTTTCAAATTATACCGTGCATGCGAAGCAATATACAGACAAGATTTTGTCACTTCCCAACGTTAGGTAATAAAGTGGAATCCCAAAGCTACTATATATCCATGTGTGTCAAAAAATTTATAGATATGAATCATTAGGCAGAAACTTTAAAATAAAAAAAAAAAAAAAAAAAATAGAATTTATTTTTATTTTATAAAACTTTTATTTTTTATTTTCTGTATCAGAGTATCTATAATGTCCTTTACTTTACTAATATATTATTTTTTAAATCTTACATAATTTTTTATTTTAAAATTTAACATATATTAATACAATATATAATTATTTGATGGGGGCATGGTACAAGAAAAGTTTGGTAAAGTAACTCACTTTATGTGCGGCGGTGAGTATGGTGATTGTGACAGAATTAGTTTTTTATTTTTTATGAATGAAAAGTTGCTCCTCAAATTTGGGTAACCAAACCCTTAGTAACCATTTTAGACAACTTGATGTGGGGAAAAAAAATATTTTCTAATTTTTGCTACCTAAAATAGAAAAATAACATATTTTAAGAAATCTGATGCAAATACTCTAAGAGTAGAAACGAAAATGAAAACAAAAATGTGAAAGTGTCAAATCTATAATTCAAAAATTGCAAGTGTGGGAACAAAAACAGGAGCTGAAGTAAAGATTCGTAACGAGAGCATTCCTTATCTAAGAAAATTTTGATGGCTTAGGTATCAACACATGTTAACAATAAATTATATTTTTATAATACTAGAAGAATTTCTCATGCTCTAAATATTAACCTATAAAAAAAAACTATTATATTATTTTAACAAAAGATAGCGACCAACATAGAAGAAAAATCTGAAGGTTTGTATTCGACGCCTTCGATGAACAAAAACTGCAACAAGTATTACTGGAAAAAGGTTCAATCCAGGTATTAATTTTCATATAATTTCGAAAATTTTAGATTAATTTGATCAAATTTATTACTTTTTATAATTAGTACGCACCTGAAAGAATTTCTTTATCTTTATTGCATTATTTATCTCTAAAAAAAACATCAATTACATAATTTAAACAATCATATATATGTAATTTCCTTAATTTTTTTTTTTATATTCAATATATAAGTGTGCACTTCTAGAGAATTTTAAGCTATCTTTTTATTTTAAAATCAATTTCCGCCCATGTTTAAAAGCTTTTTTATTTGGTTTACCTGCTTGATCATCCAAGGTCGAGTTAGAAGCAATTGAACCAAGGTTTTTAGAGCAATTAAATGAATAATAGAAGAGTAAATCTACGCTAATTGGTTAAGAAGACAAATGAAAAGTATAATCCCCTTTATCATTACAATAATAATAAATAAAAAAATCTCAAACGGGTCTGCCAAAAAATGAGCAAATCAATTATCATAATGAAAAATATAAGAATACACGTTCGAGATGAATTATACCTCCTTTGTAAGAATTATAAACTAATACACCTAAAAGTTAATTTGAGTCCAGTAAATGCTATATATATATATATACAATTATGAATTAAAAAATATTATGAGAAATTAAATTACTGCTTAAAATATGTATGCATGCTAATATCATACTACTATAGATTTTGTTGATGTATTGTAGCCATTAACTTCTCCAATCTGCCACGTAGCGTATGCGTTAACTTTTCGTAGTCAGTGGCATTGAGTAATAAAATAAAAAAATATATATATATATTTTATTTATTTATTTTTTTTGATAAAGCATAAAATTAAATTTCCAAAGTTGGTCGGGTGACGTGGCAGCGGTGACCACAGACGTGGATAAACTAATGAACGGTGCCGATTAATCCAATTGAATTTCGTTTGTATGGATAATATTACTATTTAATACTAGTTGTGAAATTGTCGATTTTGTCATCATTCCCCACACAACGGCTCACGATGGTAATTGACTAATTGAAAAAGGGTGGTCCACTCATGTAATTAGTTAATTAAATACGCAGCCAACTGATAAAAAAAAAAGTATATAGATATATATAAATAAATAAATAAAACACAACAACTAACTAATAAAGGCAAATTTGACCCTTACGTTTTAAAATTTACGATTGGATACCATCAAATTAAGGTCATTCACAATCGTCCCCTGATGTTTTCTATTTTATCCACAGGTTGGTCACTAACTAGACACTTTAGCGGTGAAATGGTGAGACAAACGAGGCTCAAAACCTAGTGCAAAAGAGCTTGGACGTTCAAACCACTTTCAAGGCATAATACCGAGGGTGCTTATGACTGAGCAGTTGACTAAGAGAGGTCGAATCATTCGGTATTGATATATCAATAAATTTGAGCTCTTGGAATCAGAATAAGCCATAGCAAGTTTTCTCTCAAGATCCATACCCAATTTCACTTCAGTCAATAGACTTCTATTTGTAACAATAAGGTCCTACATGTTCAAATCTAAGTCACCAAATCGTAGTGGCAATGCGAGAAGCAAGAACAGAAGCGTGAGAGCGTCATGCGTGTAAGTCAAAAATCTGTGAGAGTAAGAGCGAGGATTGGGAACGGGAGCGTTACCCGTTGATGAAGGATTAAGTGACTTAGGGTCAAATTACTTTCCTTCTATAAATTGACTATGGAACGAAGAGGGAAATCCTTCATCCATTAGATATCAGACTCTGCAACGATTTTGGACTACTGAGCCTCTCTTTTTGGATAAGAGAGTCAACAGAACACCTAAGACGACAACCTCGTGAAATAGTTATTCCTGTTATCTGATATAGCAGTCCTAAAGGTAATTGTCAAGGCGACAAACCTCATTACGTCCCGGATTCTAAGTGGCAGACATGGCAAAATGGGCTGCCATGTGCATTTGACAATTAGGAAAACTGAGTCTGTGGGAATATTATGGTGGTGTGTTGAGCAGTACCATTCAACACAACTACTGTTGTTAAATGCCAAGGACAACAATCAAAAGTGGTTTGGTGCCTTAATTAAAGCTGGTACCTGCATTACTTCAGCCTTAGGTCACCAAAATTCTCCCTGGAGGGGAGGGGTTGTATCCGTTTCTGCTACCACTCTCGCAGCTCTCTAGCTTAGGGGTCTTTTAAAGTTTGGCGCTCTCGCTGTCCAGCTCTAGCCGAAGGTGCCTCAAGCCAACACGATTTTACTAAGTAGTAGCCGTCCAGACGGTAGTACTTTTCAAGAATGTTTAGGACCATCAAGAGGTTGATTTGTCACAAACTCCAACTAACAGTGGGAGACATTAAGGTATATGTACCAATCCTCATCATAGGTCATATGTACCAATCCTCATCATAGGTCCCCTGTGCAGGACCTGTTTTGCCTAGAAGACATGGACATGGTCCATGAAAGCGAGCCATCAAATGCAATATTAATGCCACCATCCTCTCAGCCCAGTTGTGTTCCATTGCACACGTGGGAGGAAAAGAAAGAAGCCTGTTGAGGAAAAGTTATTTGGTGTAACCGTGACATGCAAGTTACTCATGCAACCTGGCTACTTGAGATCCAAGTATTTATTGTTGGACAGAGGTATGGATATACTAAAATCTGAACAGGTCAAAATACATTTTCCTTACCTTAGTGTGCTATGGTGCTCCATGTAGATGGCTCAGAATCGGTTCATCAGAAATACTCTTCAATGCAGGGATGCACACAAAATACCCATCCAGAAAATAAACTAGCGGAACAGACTAGAAAACAAGTAATACATAGCACGTTAAATAAAAATGCAAGTTGTAAAAAACGTGAGCTAAAAAACACAGCTTTTTATTGGACTCTACTTTTTAACTGTTAATTATCCATCTAAAAAATGATTACATTGGCAAGTAAAAGGATATTTTTGTGCAACCTTTTAACTATAGCACATGAAAGTAAAAACACTGTTTTTTAATCTGGATTCTCGTAATATACTTCATCCATAAAATAGTAAGGTTCACAAAAACCCAGTTGAATAAGCTATTTATATACTCTATCCACACGGGGGCATCTACCGCTGTTTACATGTATTTAAAGAACAGGAATAATCAAAACATTAAGTCATCATCATCGTAATTACCTTCTTCAGATGGAAGCCAACTTGAACTGTTATTGAGTGGAAAAGGACAGATTATTTCTGTCCCAGAAGGCTTCTGCAAATTAAGCGAAGGCCATTCAAGAATGTTGACTGTATCTTCAGCACAAGGAGTTCTGCTTTGTCTATTTTGTGAGCTGTAGAAGAAATTCTCTTGCTCATCTGTAAGAAGATAAGAGCAGGTCCTCTCCTTCGGTGGAGATTGCAAACCACTTGATGGCAAGCACTTCCGGTACGTATTGAGACCATGTCCAAAGGGGAGAAGTGGTTCCAACTCGGAATGATATTGCTCACTTAAAAACTTGTTTATAACCCAATTATTATGTTGAATTCCATCATTGACATTACATGACGTGTAAGTATCACTGTCTTCACTTGTATCAAGACACTTTGGAACGTATGATAAGGGCAGTGGGTATGGTTCCAGTTTTGCAACCAACAACTTATCCTCTTCGAAAATTCTCGAGTCCCAATTATTAAATTTTTCCAAATGGGTGAATGGAAATAAGGTAATATCAGAACGGCCATCGGTCTCCAACAAAATTGAATGGGGCTCATGTACTCTGAAACTGTTGTGCATACTCGGGTGGTGATCATACAATGGAGCTATCGGAGTTGATAGCAAGTTCATCTCTTTGTCACATGTGTTATGACTTAAATCTCGTTTGTCTTGCAAGTTCGCATAATTCCAGCCGAGCAACATAGTGTCTGACCCTCTTCCACAGTCCAATTCATCCAAAGCTTGGAATTTATTTTGCTCTTTGATATGACTCGACAAGCTAGATCCATAGGCTTCAAGATCAGAACAGAAATAAGGTCCGCGCGATGAAAAAATACTTGTAGTTCCATCATCAAAATTGAAATATTGTTTGTTGTTTCCGTATTGAAAATGAGCATGGCTGGCTGAGGGAGAGGTGGTGATTCTTGTATCCAGGTATAAGGGAATCATTTTTCTTGACTTGCTAAAATCATCATCCAAGTCCCAAACACGATCCGCTTCAATGCAGTCTCTACTTTTAGTCCAATGAGATTTCCTAGTATAGGTTTCTTCAAGAAGAAACTTATCTGATAAATATTGGCTGGTTGAGGGAGAACTGAAAGGACCTAAATCCAGTTTAAAGGGAACTATTTCTCTTGATTTGTTACAAAAATCACCCAAGTACAAAAGGGTCTCAGCTTCGGTGAAGTCTCTCATTCTGCTCCTACGAAAAATTTCACAGTAGGTGCCTTCATGAAGAAATTCATCTATTGAATATTTGGTGTCAGTACTCATTTGTGTCGCCTCTTTATCCCTACAATGCTGGATGACAAAATAACTTAAAGCCTGGACAACAAGCAATCAAGTAACAGTGGACATGCAACTACTGTTAAAAGAAGAAGAAAAATACCTCGCTCTGATCTCCATCAGAGAGCAGCCGATTGAGCAGTGCAGAGACCAAATCATACCTGAAAATCAAAAGATAAATCATCACAATATAATTAAATATGAAAAATCTAAAGTTTATTACGCGTCCAACCCTTTTGAACAGAGTTTCTCAACTTCAGGAACTGAGGTCTCAGCTACCCACTGGAGCAATCTCATTCTCTTCTGAGAAAACATATCCCCATCCAGTTCTTCAAGGCCTAAAATTGGAAAACCCTCAGTGTGTTTTAAAAAAGGCCATAACAAGGGTAGGTTGGACACAAAGATTTGTCAGACAAAATGTCATAAATAAAAGATTTACTTATCACGTACGAGCAGAAGATGCATGCATAACAAGGACATTTGTTTTCAGAATTTTTGCCAAACAAGCATGAAAGAAAATGATTCATGGCAGAAACCAGGTCCACAATTTGAGAATTGATAAAGGTGATGAAGAAGCAAATTTGAGCATCTTACATGGAGATCACAACACCACAAGATAAACTGTTCAAAGCCACTTTCCTTGGCCATGAATGAATTTATAACTAAAATATAGTGCAAAGGTCACATAAGTTGTGGTCTTTAACCAAGAGTAATGCGTGTAACAATATTATTGTTGCTGTTACCATCACTTCCTCAGTCTCTTGTTCCCATGTTTCTGATGACACAAAAGAACTGCAATTAAAATAGAAATGGTGAATGCTATAAAGATATATGACTACATCAGTCACAATCTTCATCCTTCAGAACACAATAACTAGGACACAACCACATATAAATGCCATGTAAGATTCAAACATCTAAGCCAAGGCACAAAATTGGCTATGAAGTATGTTAAGAATACATTAAAGAGGTTGAGAAGAATAAATGTTCCCAAAGAGGCAAAAGGAGAGAAGTAGCAGGCAAGTCAGAACTATAATAGGGGAAAAAAGTGAATCATTTTTCATACTACCTTCAGCTTTGGAGAAAACAAAAACAAAAAGATTTCGTTGACTGGCATGAATGTCCATCTATTTGCTCACCTGATTTTTGTGAGGCATCACCAGGGGGTGAGAGGAGTAAGTTTTGGTCAGTAAAATTAACACTTTTAGCAAGGACAGGGGTTCTGATATTGTTGTGGCTATTCTCAACAACTCGAGCTGCCTCTGCATTTGCAAAAATGCAGAAATGCTTCAAGTCATAAAAAAAAATTATGATACATAATATGATCCTTAGAAGAGAATCAAACCGTGAAAACATACCTAGATTTTTTGGAACATTGCCTTGAGGAGGGGAGGAAAAAATGTTGGAATTAAGTCTTGCTCTCTCAAGGTGAATTGAGGGCCTGATTTTATCAAAGTTATCCCTTAACACGGTTGTGTAATCTGCTTGGTGCAATAGTGAAGGTCAGGATGATAAATGGAACAATTCAAATGCATTGCTTATGGGTTTTAAATATAAGATTTCATGGTATATGTTCGTGAACAATATCACTCTAATCTAAGCAATTACTACTTAACTCACCTCTGATACTACCACTTGGCTCGGAGATTTTCTGTTCGTCCTCTTCACGAACAACAGATGATTCGGAACACCTTGCATCCTTCTTAAGTTTCTTGAAGAAGGCATACTCAGAAGTTTTAGGGATGTCAGCTGCGTATAATGACATCTCCATGACTATAACAGATCAACTTCAATTTGAAAAGATAGAGGAAACAGAAACAAGAACCAAACAATGCACTGCTTGGGAAAATATGGACCGCAAACTAAGAGGTTTGGTTACTTGCATCTTCGAGGCCTAGCTGATTCATGTCGTTCGGAAGATGCAGTGGGCTCATCATGTGGATGAGGATCTGCATCACGTACAGTAAATTTTGCTTTTTTATTCTCGACTGCATTTGCTGCAAAATGAGAATCACAGTGACTACCAATAAGGTGTTCAATTAGTTAATATTTTTTCTAGAAGTAAAAGCTAAAATTTGTTTGGCATAGTCACAGGACATTGAAAATAAACAAAAAAGTCATATGCACATATAGATCATATGGAGTAAGGGCACTCCACCAACTTCCTATTTCCAATCCTAAAATTTTAATCCATATACCTCAAACTTTAAATATAGGCTGGTACATAGAGAATGTCAATGTCCAAACCGGAACCTAAACTTAAAATATAATGGGGGATGAACAGCGGTCCCCTATTTCGAGAATGTCAATGTAGCAAATCCCCCTCTATTTAAGGGGATTGAATAATTTTAGATGCACTCGTTGTTGGGGAGATTACGCATTAAGCGGCGGTTCATACGCGCGCATAAGAGAGACCAATATACACTTCTGTAACTCATACCTGCTTAAAATGCTAAGCCCATTAAGTGATGAGCCCATTAGTGTATATTAAGTCTTTCAACTCTTAGTTACTTGAACGATGTGGGAAATATGCAATCCCAACACTCATGTACAGAATTTTTTAATTTAATCCTTAAAATTAGGGTAGGGACCCATTGGCATTTAGGATCACTAGTGTCAATGCCCAAATCTTGACATCTATTTATTCAGAAAATTGAATAGCATTAGATGCAATCGCGTGGGAGTTTCTTTAATTTAATTATAAAAATTAGGGTTGGCAATGAGCGGAGTTTCAGTCATACTCGAACTTGACTCGAATTAATACTACTCGAACTCGAGCTTGACTTGAGTTTAAGTCTAAGTTAGAACTCAAAATCGACTGAAAATGTGAAAATTCGAGCTCAACTCAAATTCGACTTGGAAGTTCTTTTTTTCTTTTATTTGATGAATAAATATATTTATTTACATATATTTATATTTATATTATATGCCAACGGGGTTGGTCCAAGTGGAATGGGCTCGGGCCGCTTAAGTTGAAGTCTCGAATTCGAGTTTCAATGTATGCGATAACCCTCTTGGGACTTCGGAGGATTAGTCATGGGTCGCATAGGCATACATTGGGAAACCAAAAAAAAATATTTATATTATATGTGTATATTCATGTAAATATATATATCCATACTACTCAAGCCTCTCGCGAGCCCAAATGAGTAGAGAATCTTAATACTCAAATTCTACTCGCTTAGTACTCGAGTCCAGCTTGAGCTGCTCGTTGAAAGGTCGACTGGCGGCCAACCCTACTTTAAATTGGGGTAGAGACCCGTTTAGGATCACTGGTAGGAATTTCCCATTTTGGACATGCATTTAACATTGACCTTATTTTTACAACAAATTAACCATGAAATTAGATAGTATAATTCAACATAAAAATATATGGAAAATACTTGCAAATATGCCCAAAACACCCTAATAATCAAATGTCTTAGGTGCAGAAGATGGGAATGGAGATAAAATATAGAAAACCTGTAAATCGACGATTGGTACGAACGCCATTGAAACCTCTAGCCGAAGAACTTATCAGTCTGGGAGGATCTCTGGGACTAGTTTCCGATCTTCTCTTCATAATCTTTAACTGCAAAGTCAACTAATCTGGTCGATACTTGCAAATCAAACTTTTCCACAGAGAGAGAGAAAGAGAGGGAGAGAGAGAGTCAGGCTTTGGCGCCAAAAGGGCGCAGAGAAGGGCAGTTTTTGGAGATTTTATCCTTGGATTTCTCCAATAAGAAATCAGTATTTCTATTTTTT